>CABFPE010000039.1:1511169-1536154 GCA_900660155.1 Hofstenia miamia | reverse complement strand
ATATATATATATATATATATATATATATATAGGTGCAATGATAAATGTGCTCACTAAAAGAAAATCACAAAATCTAAAGCTTATGAGCTCAATAACTAACAACAATTAGTTCTTTTTACGTAAGAATGCTGCCCAACTCTTATTGAACTATATCTATTAAATAAATTTTCTGCACTTTCCTGTTGGTTTTTTCATGCTCTACATGGTGTTAACTACTTTTTGTATTTGTCATTAATGAAATATAAGTAATAGAATATCTATATCTACATTTTCAGGTAATACTTAATTTCATCAAGGCATAAGATGTATATCTCATTTTTCATATGGGAAAAATTCAATATATTCATGTACATAAAAACATTAAATTAGCTGTATGTCAAAATTTAATTAGATTAATCCATTATTAACAATGCTGAAATTGATCTTGACTCAATGATGCAATTGATTTTTGGTTTGAGCTACAATATCCAAATACATTACAACTACTACAAGAATAGTTGCCAGCGGGAAGATCTAAAATCCACTTCATTTTACAATCACTGCAGTTAAGAGGGTTTCCTTGAAAATATGAATGCAGAGAATGATAATAACAGTTTGTTTTCAATACCGGCAGCAACATATATTCATCAATAACAGGTAGTTTGTTGTTACTGAAGTCCAGATGGATGCGATTATGGATACAGCTGGAAACTTTATGATGTGAATGCAGGGTGAAGTTTGAGAAGAGTCCAGGATCTAATGTCTCTAATCGATTTTCACCAAGATTGATACTTTGGAAATGATCTCTATTTTCAAACAGCTTACTACCAAATCGCACAATCTTATTTTTGCTTAAATCCAATCCATGTAAATTTGCAGGTATGTATGCATTGAATTCCTTAATACAGTTGTTACTTAGATCAATAAAGTTAATCGATTGGACATCTTTAAACGTGTCATAAGGTATTTCTTCAATAAAATTGGAGGATATATTCAAAAACCATATCTTTTTAGAATTTCGAAAATGTTTCCTTGATATGGACTTTATAAAGTTTTCTGAGAAATCAATATTAAAGTAGTAATCGTAGATCAAAGTTGGAAATTCTTGAATTTGATTCCCTTTTAAAACCAATGACTTTATATTTTGTTGATGGTGAATTATGTCATCATTGACTTTGTAAATTTTATTGTGATTGACAATCACTTCCTGAAGTTTAGACAAATGTCTAAATGAAGCAGAAGATAAAGAGGTTATCAAATTGTATGATGCGTTTATGACCACCAAAGACCTTATTTGTAAAGGCGGAAACTCTTTAAGAAAGTTATGCGAAAGATCTATCAGTGCGAGTTTTCCTAAATGCGAGAAAGCTTGCGGATGAATAAAGGTAATATTATTGTGAGTAAGCGATATCAGAATAAGTGAACTGTACTCTGCGAAATAATCAGCGTCAATTACATCAATTTCCCTATAATCCAAATACAGATGAGTAATATTCTTTGAACTCTTCACTGAAAATTGTGTCAAGTTTTGTCCAGGAATGCTTAGCTTAATAGTGCTTTTAACAACCACTATGTTTGACAGAAATAATAGAATGATAATTAAGCACATTATATTATCATTATGATCATGACAAATAAAATAGAGCAAATTTCATAGAGTGTCAAATCACTTATCGAACTGTCAATGATTGCAAAGTAAACTTTCAAAAATTTCTGAAGATATTATAAATTAAAATATTGAATATGTGGAAAGATAATTTTTCATGAATAATTTATTGTGCACTTCGAACTAAGACCAGCAATATAGATTTTGACTCAATATTATTGGCATTATTAAAATAGATATATCATTGAAAGTTGAAAATTCTTTCAAAATAAATGGTATTTAGTGGAACGGTTGCATTATACGTTACTGTAATTCATTACTAGGAAACTGCCCGTGCTATGCACGGGGATTTCAATGGGCTGTATTAGATATTTAATAAATGAATAAAATTTAAACAAACCATATGTTGTGTTTTTAATATTTTAGAAACGAAATAAGTACTAAATATGATCATCATACATTGGTAAAATGATTTTTATTAACAATTTTACCATATGACACTCTTTTATTAACCATTTAATATTATAAGCACATTCAAAGCATGGTAGCACCTAATGCAAAAGAGTGTATAGAATCACAACGAAATTGATTCCATTATTGTAGTATTATAGATTTTCTACATAATATAGACATAGACTTAATATTCATTACTGTTGTTATAGCTCAGAATTANTAATAAATGAATAAAATTTAAACAAACCATATGTTGTGTTTTTAATATTTTAGAAACGAAATAAGTACTAAATATGATCATCATACATTGGTAAAATGATTTTTATTAACAATTTTACCATATGACACTCTTTTATTAACCATTTAATATTATAAGCACATTCAAAGCATGGTAGCACCTAATGCAAAAGAGTGTATAGAATCACAACGAAATTGATTCCATTATTGTAGTATTATAGATTTTCTACATAATATAGACATAGACTTAATATTCATTACTGTTGTTATAGCTCAGAATTAATTGAATAAATACATGCAATTCCTTGGGGTCCCTTAGTGACTCCAACGGACCTTGATGTGGATGAAATGCAACGACCCAGCTTGGATTAATCATATATTTGAGACATATACTTTTAGTTTTATCTAATAGAAAGATACATGGGTGCATTAATAAACAATAGTACAGTTAGTGCCAGTCTCGTAACCTTTCTCTCAATTGATATACTATACTCACCTTAGAATCAAGCAATTTACTGTATATGTTGTATAACTCTGGAAAAGAGAACTAGGACTAAATATTTAAGCGGGACTGGGAACAACATTGATTTCGAAAGACAGTTCAAAAAACTGGAACCAATAATGTCAATAATTATTGTTACATTTTGCTAATTCAAGCAAAACAGAAAGTATGCGATAAGACCACATGAGACTTGGGATCTGAATGTCTAGTGAGACTGGAAATAGGACTCGACTGTGGATCAAAATGTATGGCCAACAACGAGCTATTCATGTATAATGTTTGTTATCAAAACAATGAATTTCCCAAAAGCAAAACTTGTTCTCATCGCTAATGCCTCCCTTTTCCATTACGCACTGTCTTCCTGGTATTCAACATTATGGATTTTATTAATCAGATGCATATTTCCAACTATTTGGAATACATTTAAACTTTAAGTACTTTGAAATTCTCTTGAAGGTGGTACTCCAGTCGAATATTTTTTCCAATTTCGTGCTATCTCTATGAAATTTGGTATGTAACTTACTGATGAACATCTGAAGTTAAAAATATAATTTATTCGGCCCACAAATTTTGTTTGTGTGGTAATGGCTGCCATAAAAGCAATCAACATAAAAACAACTGTTATACCTTACTAAAACATTGTCTTATGGCAATAAATTTGCAGAGTCATATTCCCAATACAAGTGTATCGAAGGTGAATACCTCTATCGATAATATAAAAAGTATTCAACTGAATATAACAAAACTTCGTAATGCCACAGCTAGGACTATTATGTAGATACATGCAACGTTTCAGGGAGATATCTAGAAGGATTACAGAGATACAGAGTTCTTCATTTCGAAAAAAACGGAATTGAGAAAATCGCGTTTGAAGTATAGAAAAAATTTACCTACATTGACAGTTCCTTCTAGAAATTTTATGGATGTGATGCAAAAAGACACCTGCGTATGATAGCAACCTTGTTCAAGTTTGTATGGTGGTTTTTGTTTTCACGATCGTCAGCGACCAAAAAAAACGACAATAAAATACTCTTTTACCAAATACAAAGAAATTTAGCATATAATCTTTATTTCAAAATCATAATTTTAGCAAGAAGATGTTTCTATAAACAAAATTCGCGCGGTAATGGTTAGTAAACATTCTAAAACTATCAAAAAATCCCGGAAACACAAAATCTCTAAAAATATCATTTTGAACGAAATTTCGACCGGAGCATCACCTTAAGCAAAGTTTTTTTTAAAAAGCTTCTACGCTTTCTCAAACCATATGTTAACCACAAATTTATTAAAACTATATAAATTTAATAAAATAAAATATCTTAGAGAACGATTTGTGGCATTATTAGCGCCATTTAAATGCAGTGTCTTTTGAATGGTGTGTTAATATAATTTCTAAAATGGAAAAAATAATTATTATAAAAATGAGCATTTCTAATAGGAAACTTTTTATGCACACTATTAGGGTTCACTACAATTTGCCCTTATGCAAGTTCAATTTTATACAATATATTGTTTTATGGTTGAATGAATAGCATAAAAAAATATAAAACAGTGTTAAACAATATGATGAGTAACCTGTTTGCTTTCCACATAGTATTGTGCAATTTGCCAAGATAAATGAACATATGTAAGTAAGGAAAATTGAACCGAGAAAAAATCATCAATTACAAAATTCTAAAAACTAATAAACAAAAAAAGTCTGTTAACTGAAGTCGAATAGGGACATGACATTACTAACGCCAGGAGAATAGTACATCATTGAGACCCAGAGTAATAGGAGGCTTCTTGCTGCACTAGTAACGCACAGTCTGTTCTACCCATGTTACGAAAAATTTGAGCTAAATCACGAACTGAATTGGCATCTCTATTGCGAGCTTCCCAGAGATTGAAAATGCTCTCGCTGGGGCTTTGACGTGTGGCAAAATACTGAAGATGTCTAAAAATCACCTTATTCAAAACAGCAAGGGCTTACCATTCAGATATATATCAACAACTAAATTTTTTATGCGCATAGTAAAAAGTATGTATTCCAAAATAGAGTGTTTGGCAGCACATATTTAAATTGATATGTATCTCACAAAACCGCATATAGAATATAATAATGGTAAGAAACCCACTAGGAATAATGTGTTTATACAATATATCTTGTTATAATTTAATATAAGCTAATGAATTTAAAAAGTAATCGAAAGTCTTATCGTTCTAAATTAACTAGTTTTTAATGCATGAATTCCATTAACACAATAAACCATTGCAACCAAGAAATAGGAGTTGGCTGATACTTTGGAAATAGTTATTAGTTAATACCCATTATCAGTATCTGTGACCAGCAGTCTTATTTATGTTCCTATCACAAGTGATTAGACCAGGGTTGTAATTGGGTTGGTTCATATATATATATATATATATATATATGAATAGGTTGTGTCATTATGCATATATGCTTACAGGAATGTCATATATTGTTGTGGTAAACACTGCATTTCAGGTTTCAGTATAAAAAAATTTACTTTTTATACATTTTATATGTGCTTTCTTTTCACATGTGCTTCTATTTAATTGTCATGACGCAGAAATCTGTAAAAGTAATGAAATCGTAGACCGGTCAAAATTTATTTGTTGAATTTTTAGTTAGGTTGGGTTGGACCTACATATCCCGACCCATTTACAGTTCTGGATTAGCCTATTCAAGTATCTACATATACGTTAAATTCCATTTTTTAAATTAGAAATCGTAAAAAATATATATAATTTAACGGAGTATTTTTTGGTTTTTGAAATATCTATCAATTACATAAACCTAATAAAATGCGTGTCATATAACTATCTAGGTGAAAAAATAATTTTTGTTGCAAGCATTACACATTTCAGTAATTAAATAATGAAAAAACTATCGAACCTATCAAACTTTAATTTTCGCGCTAACATGCGCCAATCATTTCCGTTGCTGTTCGGGGGGTCCAAAAGCTGTTGTAAAAGACATCTGGTGGTAGAAGGGATTCTGAATACGCTTACAGAACCGTCAGACATGTCAAATTCTATAGGTATTGTGGCTGGTTTAATAGGCTAAAAATAAATGCGCTAATTGCATTATATAAAACGAATATTGTAAACAGTAGAATGTTAAAAAATGTCTTAATTGGAAGAATCACATATTTATGGCTCCATGCAACACGTATTTTGGCGTCATACTTACTTATCAACTACAAGAGTACTATCTGCTTCATTTTAAACTAAGTCCACGCTTTTCATCATACAAAGCAAAAAATGATACGAAAGTTGCATACTTTTTGGAACGAAGCGAAGGTACAGAACAAGTTTCTACTTAAGAAATTGAAAGAGAATATTTACACAACATCGGGTTATTTCATAATAGATATTCTGTAGAGTAACGCATCTCTGTGTTTAAAAATAACCTTGAGGACGTCTTAGTGCAATTGCGACGGCAGCAGCTATGTTTTTTATAATGTAGCAAATGCGTTATAGAATCCTCCCATCATGGAATTACAGCTCATACGGTAAGACAATCGAGAAGATTCGTAGAGAAGTACTTTGTAAATCAAAGCACAATACTAATGAACTTTAGAATGTCATTCTTTCAAATACAACTAGTTTCAAACTACGAGGTTCATTGTTTTTGTTTTAAGACTTGTACTTAGAGGTGACATACGAATTAACAAAATTTATATTCCCAACATATAAAATATAATTACAATGACAACATTCTTTAATGTAAAACAACTCTATCCCAATCCAAAATTCTCTCAACAAGTTTCAGAAATTACTAAATGTAGTTACCTATCAGTTATATATATATATATATATATATATATTACCGATAAGTAACTAGATTTTAATAATTAGCAATATATGCAGGGATAAAATACACATTTTTACACTAATAAATAAGTGAAGAATAACTAACCTGATCAAGTTTGGCATTAAGCTGTATTGTTTGATATTCAGCAGGAGCGGATGCTTGGAATATGTGAATTCGTAAGGAAATAGAATTTGAAGGTGATTTAGAATTTGCAGGTTCAACGGCAAATGTGGCATGAAGAGTACCTTGAGATCCATTCCAAACATGACTGAAGGGAATCTCCTAAACATTATCCAAATAATATATGAATATTTCTAAACATTCATCAAGATAAAAACACTGTTCATAGAAATTCCGGTACATTTCTGGCAGAAATTCAATTAGAAATACCTGATAATTTGAAGCCTGCATGGACTTCCAATCTTGATCTACATTGTCGATAGTTAAACAAAGATTCTGATTGGAATCACAATAAAGCATCTTTTTGGGAGATTGGACCAAGATTCCACCAAGAGATTCTTCCACATCCAAAACATGCTAAGCAATCATTAACTAGACTTATATAAATATTCAAATTTTGAATTTTTAACTTTAATAAGGTTATTAGGGCGGTTAGATAAATGAATGATTGCTTACCTCTAGTGCATCGGTGCTGTTGTCAATGCAGTAGACACGAAGACTGAGAGATCCACTAATTGGACGTGTCAATGGTGCAAAACAAGCTAAGCATAACTCCTTAGAAGCTTGCTGACAGGTATTTGACTGTCCAACTAAGCAGTAGCCACTGGAGAGTTGATCAACTAATGCACTACATTTGCTATCATTGAGCTGGCAGTAGATGGATGATGATACAGAATCGTGACTTAGTGTGGTTAAAGACTAAATCATATTTGAATAAGAATTTTTCCTTAAATTCACTAAAACAACAAACTGTAAACTAGTACAGGGAATAGACAAAACTATCAATGAATTCATATTATTTTAAAACAACTGAACATGCAAAAGTCAAATATATGTCTTTTAGACATAAACCGGTTAAAAGCATTGTTGGTAAAATATTGTGTGACACATTATATTCATGCTGAATTCCGTCTGTTGCTAAGTGGTTCTTCACAAATTGAAGCCTGTATATCCCAATAACTACGAAACAATTTAAAAACTAGAAAGGTTTTAGGGTTATATATAGGCTATGACAAAGAAAAAACAACGTTTTTGTAAAGAAATTTTAAGAAATCAAACCCAATACCATTGCGGAAAGTAAATTAGATAGCAACATAAAGAAAATATATAAAGCACTATTCTCCATACAAACAAATTAGTAGGAATATTTAATAGCTACATGTATATCTTGTGAAGTCAATCCCCGAAGCGATCTTCATGGAAGTTATCGTAACAACCAAAGCCAATATAAAATAGTTATGCGTCGATTACATAATATATACATGTAGTAAATTTGAGGCTCTCAACAAATTCAATGTACATTCTAACCTTCCATGTAGTAGCTGTTGGAGTAGTGTTATCGGATCCTTGCAAAGCAATAGTCCAATCTGATAATGCCTCATGAGCACAATGTCTAAAAGTTACAGCAACAGGTTTAAGAAACGTCAGATCTCGTGGGCCGCAAAGCACTATTGGGGATAAGATCGTCTGCCCCGTACCCACAAGAGGCTTACAGGCATCTTCTCTACTAACAGCAAGATACAATTCATATGTTAATGATCGAGGAACTGCGCCTTCAGGAATTAACAAACTTATACCTAAAATCAAAATATTTAACTACACTAGATGGCGTAATGACTTTATAATATTAAATTTAGTGTTCGGTTTTTACATCAGAATTTCCAATAATACTATACCTGATTCAGGTAAACAAAGACGACCGCCAGAGTATCCAACTTTGCCGACGGCTAGACAACTAGCCCTAACACCCAATTGATTTCGAAGTTCCTCCAATGAATAGTTTGGTATTACATTAGTTGGAAATTCAACGGGATAACCCGGGTCAGAATCTAAATGCTCATAGACATCCATTGGATATGAATAATGATCAGGACTTGGTGGTTCTTTCATAGGACTTGCACTAAAATAAAAAATTATTAATTATTATTAATCAATTTATGTAACAGACTGCTTCTTATATTGAAAAATAATTTTTTTTCAGATTTTTACAGAAAAAAATTACAGCACCAGCATCCAAATTTCTGGTTGAGATATACTAATTGTATTATAATCATATATGGTGTCTCAAAACAGCGGCTGAAATTAAATTTGGACTAAAACTAAATTGATATTGCAAGTTATGACTTTATCCATAAATTTTCATGAATTTCAAATAAAGTGGCCCATATTATACTGTCTTTGTATATATCTTATTGAATCAATGATTGGAAACTGTATATTAGTCTATATTGTTCTCTATCAATGTCGCATTAACTCTGGACTTAAATTTGGACAATAATTTCACATCTTTTTGAAACTCTCACAACTGTACTAACTATTAATGAACGTGCTCGGTAAAACCAGTGAAACATCTATCAATTCCATCAATGACACAGAAGCAACCACCGAATCAGAAAATAATTGGAAGACCACATCAGTTCGCACTACTGCAAAAATAATTCCGTTTACAGATCTTCAAAACAAACTTAAATGACCGCCCTTACAAAATGAAGGTGATACAAATGCTAGTAATACTGATTTGCACCTGATTTTATTGATAATGCGCGTTCACACTCGAAAGAAACGTTTTCATGTGATCATGTGATCTTCTGAGAATCTCTTTTGATGAAGCCTCCTCACTTAGAGAAAATCTCTCTGATTAGTAATATATTATATTCTTGTGAAAGATCGAAATAAAGTTCAATCGTTGTTTTGGGACGCTCTGTATGCAGGCTTCTTTTACAAAATCAAGATTAAAGAAAGAAACTTGAATATTAGAATGCATTGAATATGAATAAAAAATACTATGAAAATTAGATTAGGCTCTAATAACCCCTTCCTTCTTAAATTAAAATAAATCCAATTAAGCAAAGTCTTAAATAATTTTTCCGCCTTTGATGTTTCTTCCCTACAATTGTTTTAAGTTAATCTTTGTATGTTGGGCGAATTTAATTACAGATTTGTATAAAAACATGCTGAAATTCAAATATTTTTTGGTAAAGAAAAGACTTTACATGACAACAACTAAAAATACGGTATGATTGTTAGAAAATTATTAGTCTTATCCGCGTGTCTGAAATTATTGCAATAAAATAATAAATAGTGTCAAGAAATCTACACAATGAGAAATGGCATGAAATTGAAATGTTATTAAATATTTATAATAAAAATATTGTTTGATAACAAATTTATCAAGTATAAAACTACTCGCTAATGAGCAGCATAAAGTTTCAAAAGTTCGAGAAACCAAACACATATCTAAGTCATCATTTTTCCTGTGTGAATTAAAAATATATTTATGACCCTAATGTCTAGCGAATTCGTTCATGACCTATTTGAAGATCTCCTCTGGGTGTTAATTCATTGGATGGGGGAAGAGCTTTGTGTCGTCACTGACAAATATTTCAATAATTTATTTTATTGGCACTGAATGTATTTTCATTAACTATAATGATATGCACTTCAAGTCAATATAATGTTTTTTTTAATACGTCTCCCATTTAAAACGATGTAAATTGATTGAAATCGTTAGAGCTGGTAGGGNATCCAAATATTTGGCAAATATTTGCCAAATTTTCCAAACGTATTTACTAGGGTTCCAACAAATTATACACTAAAACTCACGGAATACAATACAGCATTTTAAAATCATCCCTTAAAATATTCTTCTAACAAATTTCAATTTTTAGTTGTTCTAGTTATTTCCGTCTTCTATTTTGGATATTTTGGAAAAAGTCAATACGCTTGTATTGCCTTAAAAATCACCCTCAAACATAAACAGCTTACGTATTTTGAAAAATTTTGAATTCTTCTGGAAAAAATGTTTAACGATTAAACGAAGTGTGCTGTAATTTTGTTACTCCAAGAGCAACTAGAACAAGATTTTGAGCTCAAATCAAATGGAAAGAACCTGATATTTTGTGATTTGTCGACATTTTTAAGTACATTTTGTCTGCACAATATGGGAATCATTCTAACTTTCTTACCAAGATTCAATAAAAACGTCAATAGTCTAAATTTGGGGTGGCTTTGTTACCCAGAAAGAAATCAGCTTAAAACTTTGCTTTAGGATGATTGCTAGTTTGTTATAGTAAATTGGGAAATTTTCACTCTTTTTAGTTTTTGTATGCTATGAGTTTTTGCATATATATATTAAATCCAAATTCCTGGAGTCTTAAGCTTGATATTGCTTTTTCCGCAGATTGTCTTCTTTAAATAGCAACTAAAATATGCAAAAAATCATAGCAAACAAAAACTAAAAAGAATTTCACAAAATAGATGTTTTTTGGGTACAAACTAAATTAATATTAATAAAATTTTCATGAAATTATAGAATTAGGATTCTTCAAGCATGGCATTACAATAAGAAACTAGCAATCATCCTAAATCAAAAGTTTTAAGCTGATTTCTTTCTGGGTAACAAAGCTACCCCAAACTTAGAATATTGATGTTTTTGTTGAATCTTGATAAGCAAAGTTAGGATGATTCCCATATTGTGCAGACAAAAAAGTACTTAAAAAATTTGGAAAGTCACAAAATATCAGGTTCTTCCAATTTGATTTGAGCTCAAAATTTTATTGTAGTTGTTCTTGGGGTAACAAAATTACCCCAAACTTAGTTTCACCGTTTAGCGCTTGTAACTCAAGAGCTAACAAAGGTTTCGCAAATCTGAAAGCACCATAAGATTGAGGAGTGTCTCATCTTTAATTTTCGTTCCTAAACTGTGAACCAATCGCTGTCCTATTGAAGTATGCCAACGCGCGAAGTCTCCGGTGCAAGCGCCTTTGCTGTCGCGACCTCTGACCTAGCGCGTTTAGAATGTCAACACGTACCTGAACATTAGGTATGGAGAGAATTGAGAAAACTAAAAAATCAGAATTTTCAAAGAACAATATTTCATCTTTTCAAGAAGTTTAGTCACAGAAATACCAGAAATTTTCAAACTTAAATTCAAGAACGTTCACCAATAGATGTCTCCATACCTCAAGATTTCCAAGTTTTTTAATGGAATTGAATAGAGTTTTTTTTGTAAATTTGGAAAAACGGTTTATCTACTTAGAAGGACAACGGACAACAGGCTGTATATTGTCAAGTTCTCTTGCATTAGTTCGGTGCATTATAATACTATTAACGAGTAAGCCACAAAAGCGAAATTTCGAGGATGCATAAACCTCGTAACATCAGATTGAGGCAATAAATTCTATTGACCCAAGAGGTTCATTCGTACCCCAAGATTAAGATATGCATGCTATGTAGTTTATATGATGTTTAATATACAAAATGTGAATGATTATTACATATTTATAAGCAATCTGGTTAAACAACAGGAGCGATGAGACTATCAACTGTTATGGTAAATTTGAAACAGTTATGACAAGTGATTTATCCAGAAATTCGAAGAGTGATTTGACATTTCAAACATCATTGGATACTAGAAAATTCTTCATGTAATTGTTATTGGTGTCGTTATACCATTACTAATGTGTATAATGAAATGTAATACAATAGGATAAATATGTCTTAGCTAACAGTAATTATGAAAAATTGCAAAATAATAGACCCATATGAACCCACTTTAGTCTGCAATGGCGAAGGTCAATTATATATGTTATACAGTCTGATAGAGACACAAATTCAGTTTCTGCAAATTGCAAAGGAGGCGATAGGAAACATATTCGCGATCTACTCAAACGGAACGAGGTCCTCAAGTACAAAGTCAAAGTAAAATGAATGCAGCACAATACATTTTATCATGCATTATAAGGATTCATTGCCAACCGTTACGATGATGATGATGATGATGATGATGATGATGATGATTAAAGTGATGACGATGATGATGATGATGATGATGATTATGATGACTATATCAGGAAAAAAGCCTGAGTTCAAGGCTGATAACAGAATTTTTATAGATATTAGAGATTTTGCGATCGCATAAAGTAAAAAATATGCACATTGTAGATAACAGAAGATGAATTGATATAATCATGTACACCTTTGGAACAAAACGTAGGCAAGTTACAATTTTAACCAATTTCTATGAACAATTTCCAGACAATTCCGACCGATATTAAACGAAAACGGTTTTTGGGTTACAAAGTCCTGCGGATACTCAACCTACACATCATAAATTACTAATCTCGATTACTGTCAACGGTTTTAGCGTAGCACTTGTTTTGATAGAGAGACAAAATGGCGAACGCACATTGTTGAGTTTTTTCGTTTCTATACGCAGACTTGTCAACCCGTCGAAATGTTTAAGCTCGACTGGGCTCAATTTGGTTTGGCTCGCTTTACTTTTGAGTATTTTCGGCTCGGTTCACCACATAAAACCGTTTTTTCTCGATATTTATTTTTAAAATATTGCGGTCCCCGATTGTTCACATAGCTCTTCCTATTATGTAATAAACATTTCTAAAAATTATAAGAAAAATATATTGAATAATCAAATTAACAAAGCAGATGCATAAAATTTTAGGCTCGTTTTGGGCTCGTTGTATATCCAATGCAGTGCTCAAACAGGGCTCGGCTTGTAAACAAGTCTCTCTATACCTAAGAATGTGCAAAGTACTTTCGTACACTCTTAGATTTCGATGATGTAATTATTAAGAAATCATTATATTCTGAAAAAAAACAACTCTTTCAAACTTTTACGTATATCCGATATTTAACTTTGTTAAAACATGATTTAAGAAACTTATATTTAGATAGGCATGACATTTAAAATGTCAACAGGTTATTACATTATGCATTGAAATTGGCTGTTTTTAAATATGTATTATTTAAGCATTTAAAAATAATGTTTAATTGAAAACCAACATAACAGATTTCATTAACTATACAATACAATCCAATAAATAGTTCATTTTAACAAGAGATTTGACCTTACTTCTACGCTGTAAACAGAAATTGTTTATTGCGCTTGCTAATAAATTTAATATAGGCGAGGATGTTTTTATTACATGCAAGAAAAAATAGTTTTTCTTATTTTTGTCTGTCTTTCAGTTTCGGTGGAGGCATGTGACTTTGTTGCACTGGTTGTCTGTCCCATTTTAAGGCTGAGACTAGAATTATTGTCTACCTATTTCCAAATACAAAAATGTCAATAAAAATACTAAAGTATGCGACTAAATTTACAGAGTACTTCATACTAGATCAAAGGTCAAGAAACTGATTCGCCGCGTTTCCCTTAAATTTTAAAATCACATATTGGATGAAATGTGAATCACACGTCGTCTACTTGTCTATACAAAACAATTAATTCATTTTACACAATACTTTAAAAATTAAATTTGCTTTTCAAGGATAATATAGCAGACATTCGTTAAAGCAAATATATATATTTGAATTCTACTATAGTTTTATTTTACCTCAAATTTCCAAAAAATTAATCATATTCGATACAATAACCTTTAAGAAAACAAATAACAAAGTGTTATCTCGAACAATCTTCCATTGATAGAAAAGTGATAAGATAGAAGAAATTCTTAATGTAAATTTCATCATAATATATATAACAGAACTACTCGATATCTGACATCTGATTCTATTTATTTGGGAAATGTATCCGTTGATTGTGTATATTAACCTACGTGATTATATACAAATGTGTAAAATCCCGCACAATTGTTTGCAGACGACTAGAAAGCACGACGCATGTTTAATTATACAACGCAACACATTTTATACTAAATAGTGTATTTATTTGGGAAGTAAAACGAAAACAAACGACCAAATTATATCTTGGCGTGTATATTAATAAATAATTAAATCCTTATCCACTGAGAAGGAAAATAAGAAATTGCCCATATTTTAATGATAAATATTGTGGGAAGACGCGAAATTCCCAAATGCAAAGCAATTGTCGCGCATCTCAGTCAAAGTATGAAAACAATATGAATGAGAAATGTACCATAATTGCTGCTGTGGAAAATCTAATTACCAATGCAACTGATTATAGTCCATAATGGAAAATATAAAATCTCAAAGACTCTATTTTTGAAATAAGTGGTATGACAATTGTTCAATTAATTGTATAATTTATCTTGTCACATAAATTTATCATGCAGACGAATTCCTTTTATAAAAAAGAAAAGCGACAAATCATGCTACATTAAACGATAATTTCCAATAGTCGTTGAATGTCAAATAATACTTCGAAAACAGAACTTCACTTATGAAAGTATCTCTAGGCTTTACCTATAGTTGGAAGTGTGATTGTCGGAATCGCTAATGTATTGATTTGCAGGAACAGGCTGCTTCTGTGTATCTACAAAAAGCGCTTTATAGTATTGACCATCCTTCCTGCAACTGGCAACAACACCTTGTCCGTTCACGAACTGGGTTACAACACTGGATTCACTGTTTTGCTTCATTATGCCCATATTTGGCAAATAACCGGACATTGTACCTAAATTCAGAAAATAATAGGATAGTTAAAATAATTTCAAAAACAAAGAACCATTAAGATATTTTTGAGCTTAGTTCAATAAAAATAAGGCGTTTTCAAATTTTCCCATAATAAAAACCAGCTGATAGGTTGCATTAATAATAACGAGGTATTGCAAATGGTCGGGGTAGACAGATTTTTATGGCCCAAAAAATGAAATTGCCGCTTTGAGGCAGGTGGAAAAACTATTGCCAGAACGCCCTAAATACATGCGGGTACGCCTGTCGTTAATACTAAAAATTGGAGATGCAGAAATTATTTCTTTCATCTTTAACAATGTCCATTCAAATGTCGTAAATGTGATATGAGATGCGCAGACGATATTTGAAATTCAAACAAATATATAAGAAAAATTGCGTTTATCATGTGAGAAATCCAATACGAAGAACTAAGTTCAAATTCAGATACAACAGTATGATGGTTTTGTCTTACAAGCCGGAATGGTATTATTAAATCTGCCACATTCCATGTGAGTATTGATTAAAACCTGTCACTAATTCGCTATTCCTTCATCCAGCGTTTTTGTTGGGCGAAATAATTGGAAAAAGTCAATTTACTATCAGCACTCAGCCACTTAGTGTTCCCACTAAATAGACATTTAAAATCATATTTCATAATACAATCATTGCCGACAATCTCTAAATTGCTTTCAAGGCCATTGCACACTGGTTGTTCCCATTATTTAATTTTTTTTAAATACCAGTCCAAAAATTACTATGTGATATTATCTTCAGAGTTATTAAACTATATCTAGACGACTGTCAAGTGGGGTCTAAATTCTAACGGTCAAGAAGATATTGACATTTATTTAAAGAAATATCAAATTTTTTTCCAGTTCGCACTGGGAAGTTATTATCACATAACAAAATTGACACTTCAACTTTTTAGTAAACAGGCTGTTAGAAGGACTTTTAGCCTTAAATGATGCAATAAAAAGAAAATATATAGATCCGAGATTGTTTTGTAAATAAAAACGATTGCAAAGGCAGAAAAGATTTAAATTTAAAGATGAATTGCAAAATGTTGATAAATTTTTAGATGTGTAAAGCCAGCTGTTTTTAGAAATACGTATTATTGATGGTAACATCGATATTTCTATATTTCTATGCAAAAGATAATTTCTAATGTAATGTAAAAAACTATCTACAAATAAAGTTTGTAAAAAGCAATTTCAACGGTTTATCTGCAGCTTAAAATGCTGTAAACAAAACATGGGCATTCATTAACCCTGTCTGTCAGCATGATTGTAAATGTGACATTTGGAAGCAATTGGATTAATTTGTTTACTAATAAGTATAGAAGATTTCCGTAGTTTCCAATCAAATTCCATGAAATTACTCATATTTCCAACAATGATTTACCATTTTAAAATGATTTATAATGAGTATTTATTAAACATTTTCAAACAGATCATCACTTGACACAAGCAGAGTTCGGAATTTCACACATCATGGCAGCCTCTCATGTAAATACAATGCTTTTAATAACAATTAAACTAAAGTTGGGTCTTTTGAACCCTAGCTACAAAAATAATAAAATCAAAACTTATCACTGGGTTCATCTTTCTCTATTAATGACCCTATTTGGGCAGCACGTTGGGAAAAATTTTGCAGGGGCTTTCAGACATATAAAAGTTAATTTCATATTTCGATGTATTTTTCAAAAATTAACAGCCGGTAATGGGCACATTGTCTGAATCAAGGAAACCACGTCATTTCAGAAATAGCAGATATTTAGATATTTTTCACTCATATCAAGCAATTGTTGTTCATTTTATTCTTGTAGACAAGTATAAACAAGTCTGCAAATCACAAATAAACGAATATGCTGGATATTATCTGTGAACAAAATATAAAAAGTTATTGACTTACAGCCAAACCCCTCATTGTAAACAGTGGGAAGGTAGCGTTTCTTGTAGCAAATAAAAAGCAATGCCAATGCGGAAATGATTGCCAAAAATATGATTAGAAACAAGCAAGTCAGCAAAATCTGATTGTAGATGACAGTGTGCTTATCTAAAAATACAAATTAATGCTTGGAAACTATATTGAGAAACAAATTAGGGAAAATTCTCTGAAAATTAAATTATTTGTTAACTACGGAATCCAACTGGTTTTTCATCATGGTTTGCCTTGAAGAAAGACTCAAACTGATAATAAAACATTTTAAACTGAATTCATATTCTATGTTCTTAATGGCTAATTTCTACATTAAAAAATTCCCATTTTCATAATTGATTGTTACTAACGAAAATTGCTGTTTTCTCGATAATAGTTGATGTTTTTTCGAATTTAATTTCGTCTATGAATTGTTCAAGTATAGAAATCATTATCCGGAAGATGATGTATCTTTGTTCTTAAAAAATATTAATATCAAGGAAACATCAGTTAAATAACCAATGCATTATTGACTGGACCAGGAAACTATAACATTTATAACCGTAGAAAGTAAATCCCAAAAATTCATATATTTTCCTAAGCAGAAATAAATCTTTTACAAAGGATTAATTTTATTGAAAATCTTTTTGTAGATTTATAATTTTGGTACATCATTAAATAAATGAAAGTCAACAAAATTGGAGCACAGATGAAAATAGATATACCATTCCATATAGTTGTTGAAATTTTCCTTGAAAAGATGTTTTTATCTAGTTATTGGGAATAAGATGGCGCTAATCGCTGAGTACACACATGCTTACTAAAATTAGGAATTCTGAACTAATTTGCACGAGCTTTTACATGTACTAGTGTTAAACAACGAGAAATTTAAAATGCATGACCATGGTTGTTACTAAAATTACCTAATATATTGTCAGAACCAGACTTGTCAACGAGCCGACATTTTACTTTTGACTATTTTCGGTTCGGCTCGCCACATAGAACCGTTCAAGGAGGCTCGTTTTAGCTCGATATTTTTTCAAAAAATACTGCATTCTCAGAAATTTTTAAATAGCTCGTCCTAATTATTTAATAAACATTTTAAAATATGATGATAAAAAAGGTATATTGAATAAAAAATAAGAAAAATCTACATAAGCAAATTAAAAAGCAGAACTATAAATTGGATCGGCTTAATAAAGGCTCCTTTTGAGCTCGTTGTATATCAAATGCTCTGCTCAAGCTCGGCTCGGCTCGTTAGAAGCTCGGCTCGTCGACAAGTCCTGTCAGAACTAGGCACATGTACTCGATGTTCGTACTGTATTCTTAATCCATCACTGATTCAAACATTAAACCGTAATTCGTCAAATTTTTGTCAAAATCGTGGGTTTAGAATCCCAGCCTTATTAATCAATTAACTATTGTCGTGAGTTGCAATACTGCGTAATTAAAATAATTGTGAAATCATTTAGCTAACGGAAAAGAAACGCGACGCGTTGACGAAATAGTTAATATAATTGATCAAAACTTAAACCGGATTGTATGTTTACACATTTGTTAGCAACATCAAAGAGGAGATTAACAATATAGGGAAGAAAGTCCCCATTCGACTCTATTGATTATTTTCAAAATTTGCAATTTATTGGAAATTCGGAATACTTTTAGATTGCGATATTTCTAAAAGAATACGCGTATAAAATCGTCATTTAAGTGGCAATCAAAATAGACGTCATTATAGTTTTAAATAGTCTTTAACTGTGACGTAGCTAGATTTTCCTCAAAAATGGGCAATCAATAAGAAGAGGGGTTAAAGAGTTTCTCAAAGGTCGAACTATATAAATTGAGAAGGGCTAATACAAAAAGATTTTATAAGCACTAATATCAATAGTTCAAGTAAAATTGGTGCTATTTAAAATTCTTGAAAGCAGTCGAAGGGTGAGCTGAAGTTATTGGGTAAGGAGACTAAAGCCTTCAAATTGTCTCTTGCCTACTTCTCTAGACATGACTAAATGGTCCTGCATCTATGACACTTAATTTTCCTACACTCAAGGTCGGAAAGCTAAATGGGACGGATTCTCTATGACATCAAGCAAAATATCATGTATATTACAATTAAAGTTAGTTTTCGTCTGGGTTCAATAAAATATGTCTTGTATGGTCTTCTTAGAATATTTTTAAGGAGTTAATATCATTTTCCCATATGAATTATTAATAATCTTTTATTTCATTAACGTTAACCTTCGGATGAATAATAACCTTAGAACAGCATTATATCTGGATTATTATATAATCTTACCTTATTTTACTCAAAGTCAATTTAGGCAAATTGATCACACAAAAAAATATATTAACACTAAAACATAAAAGTCCTGCATCAGTAGTATCATTTCAAATGTCAAAGAAATTAATGTTAAAAAATTCGGGAAAAAACTAAAAATCCTTAAGGGAGTAGTTTGCAACTCAATAAGTTAAGTTTCTACTAGACCTGAAATTTATAAGAATAGCAATTCAATTCCAAAACACGAAAATAAA
Source organism: Hofstenia miamia (assembly GCA_900660155.1). Lineage (NCBI taxonomy): Eukaryota > Metazoa > Xenacoelomorpha > Acoela > Hofsteniidae > Hofstenia > Hofstenia miamia. Next base: position 1,516,537 of record CABFPE010000039.1, on the reverse strand, counting down.
TTAAAAATTTTATTATAATTATATTTATTAAAATTATTTCTAAAAAATTAATCATTTTCGTGTTCAATTTAATTATTTTCCATTTAATTTTTTAATAGTTTCATTCATTTCGAAAATAAATTGCAATGCCAATCTAATGCTTTATATGTCTGTGAAATTTTCCATACATTTCCCAGTAGTAATATTCCAAAATGCATGAAAATATTATCAAAGAAAATTTACAACACATTTGCTATTCCTTGAAATACAAGACTCTGATAAACAAATGAAATTAATAAAGAACTGCTTGCAATTAAAGATCAATGCACACTGTTTATGCAGCCGCAGTTTCTGGTTTAGACGTTCTCTTAATATTGTAAATGCTGTTTTATGGTAGATTTTCAAGCAATAATTGCTGATTAATTTTGACAGAAATATTGATTGGTTTTTTATGTTTTATTAATTTAAGATATAAATAGAAACCATGATGGAAAGCCTGTCACTGCACATTTTGATTACAAATAGGTTTATTAGCTGAGCAAATTTTGTACCTTTAACAATGTCAGGAGAAGTGAAAATTATAAAAATACATCTGCCTTTGAAGAAAGAGAAAAGTAAATTTTATGTTCAGAGACCAATTTAATGAATTTCTATAAATACCAAAAAAACTTCATATAAATTTAAGCAACATACGTGTTACCTTTAAATTCAAGGGAAGTCTTAAAAAAATATTTATAATTTTAAGGGTAAAACGGGGTCAAACAATTAAGGTTAACCTGAGAATTTTGAAAATATTTTATGATAGCATAAAAATTTATTAAAAGCTTATAACTCAAATACTAATAAAGATATCCACAATCTAAAATTACCAACATTTGGCCATAAGGTTTGCAGAAATTTTTTTGTAAATGTGAAAAATTTTTTTCCCCATTTAAAAAGGTACCGGGATGCTTAAGGTTAATCAGTTTGCAATGAAGAACAGCATTCTAAATTTTTGAAGTTGTTGATTGCATACTTAATTTTTGCTTTTGACATAAAATGGACAATCAAGTACTTTTACAAATTTCACAGGTCAAAAGAGCACATAGTTCAACTAAGATGTGAAATATATGGTACCTAGAAATTCAGTAATTGAATAAATATTCGAAAGTAGGTAAGAACTACAAAAATAGAATGACAATTTTAATATGGAAAATGATTAGAAAAAAGCACCCTGCTCAAGTATCTAAACCGATTACCACAATAGCGATTTAATTTGAAGCAGATGGAGAAGTATATCAAAAGATATTGTTCCTTTCACAAACCATTAACACTCATTTGTCTAGCTTCTGCGCGTCCCAGGTGCATGCTGCACTTAGTCTATGTTCTACATGCCATATTCTCCACTGGCCACTTGAAGCTTATCGGAGAAGCCTATTTTACGAGGGAAATTCTCCTTAACATAAATTGAATTCCATCATTTGATGGAAACCCATGGAAAGATTGTTCGTCTAATTTATAGAATTCAATCAGAAATTTGTTGAATTTTTAGTGTAAATTTCAGCTAACGTACCCTGATTTGAAAAAAAATTATGCAATATAAAATCAGTTTCCCACTTTCATTTGAATCAAATGATCACAATAAATCTAATAATCTAATATCTTAACGTTGCAGTTTTTGAACCCCCGGGTTTTTGAAAATACAAACTTTTTTGTGAAATGCAAATTTTAATAAAAAATTTGTCTGATATTTAAAATAATCCGGTAAACCAACACTAAAGCCCAAGATCCTCAACTTTAAAGTTTAAAAATGTGCGGTCTTGTAACATGAAAGTATGTAAAAAAAGTATCTTGGTTTATAATTAATAGATAATCGATTAGATTTTATAATTTTCAAAATGTTAAATGATTATAAATTGAATTATGTGTGAATCTGAAACGTGTATGGCCTATTATTAAAGTATGGTTTTATCCAATAAGCATTCAAAATCTATGCTATCATGCCTTCCTAGATAAATCCTTAGAACTGTAGCCTATATTTATATCTCTGGGAAGCAAATGCTGTCGAAAAGTTAAATTAACAAAACAAACGAAAATTCCTCAATATTTGTAAACAGAAATATTAAATTTGTCAACGTTTAGAGTTCTGATAAAACAGTATAGGAATATAAATGGAATTCATGTAAACAAAATATATAACAGCAGCAGGCGATTTTCCAATTTCATATTCATTTTCGAAATTGCGTAAACAATTTCATATTTGTATTTACAGTTATTGAAAGTAACTTTTCGTTCTTGAGAGGAGTAACAGGAGAAAGGAATGTTAGTTTAACATAGAGAGACAGGCCGTGAAATTATGTCTATATTCTTCATCAGACATTTCATCTTAATTTTAATTCAATCAGTCACGGAGAGCAGAAATGTAAACCGTTCCTGGCAGAATTACATTGTAGCAAAAGCAGAATTGCAATTTTACAAACTACGTATCCACGTGCTGCCTATGTAAGCAAACTTCAAATTTCCATATTCAAACCATATTTTTTAATAACCGTGCATTCATATTAAAACAGCAACCATCAAAACAATTTCTTCGAATCATATCTATGGAATGTGAACATTATAAAGGGATGGTTTCGAGTTAATTTTAATTAAAATGATTAAAACTGGTAAGGAATTGGCCATATATAGATGTGCTGGGAATAATGATATTTATTTAAGTACTTCCATAATTAAGTTAAACCCAGATTGAAAGAACTATTGATTTCAAAAAACGTTTTCAAAAAAGTAGAATATTTTCTCAGTTTCCAACTAATGCATTCATATGTTGAAACATTTTGAGCAGACGTATCTACATAAATTTACTGTTGAGCAAAATAACAATGAATTTAAAACTTGATTGCATAGATCAACACAGGAAAGTCAGATTCTGTGATAGGGTGGTCGTTTCAATATTTGAGCATCGCTTATAAATAACTAAGGTGAATGCAAACCATGATATTGGACCATTTTTGTAAAGGTAAATATTAGACATCTGTATTTTATGACAACATCTAATTTTATAAGTGAAATAATAAATTAGTTAAAGTACTTACTGTTTGTTTTCACACCAGTGTAATCTAAATATGTGATATTAAATAACCAGAATTGTGATAATAATAATAATAATAATAATAAGAATCAAATCAAATTTATTGCTGTAAATAACAGTAAAAAGCTACAAACTACAACTACATGTATTTACAAAATAATAATAATAAATAATAAGTGCCAAACGCAATTTATTGCTAATAATAGTTAGTTCAAAGCTACAAACTAAGAACTATTTGCATAATATGAATAAATATCATTTATAATTGTGTGTTTGTATTTTCTAGTGCTATCTGACATTTTCAAACGACAGTAGTGCATTATTGTCGCTAAGTATGAATTCGTATAGTTTTTTCGATCTTAATTTTATGATCTAAGTTATTCCATAGTTTAGTTGCTGTGTGGTGAAAACTATTAGAATGTTTATGTAAGTATTAAATTTTTTGAATGTTAATTCAGATTTAACATATTGTGTTAAAATGAAATTGAAGATAGACGAAATTTGAATTGAAATAATATTGATGACATATGTATTTGAATTGGGTAATAAGGAGATAATATTTTGTATTTTAATCGATAATCGGATGCATTGTCATGTTTTGCACGAAATTGAGTGCCCTAAGAGGCCATTTGGAAGCTTTAGACAGAAGGATGCGATATTTTGAATTTATGTGTGTAAAGAGAAATGAAGAGCATTGAAACTGTAATAAACAGAGTGGATTTAATAATTGCTTGAAGTATTTTGTATGTGATGAATATATCTAACCCAAAAAAATAATATTATATTTCTTATACATATATATATAAAAATTTGCTGCAAAATATAAAATATAATTGAGTTCGACAAATTAAAATGAAAAGCGATGAATTTTAAAGCTTGATAGAGTTTTGACATTTCAGATATCTGTAATCACATGAACACTTTGCTTAATATATTTTTGATTTAGCAATTTAAGATAGATTCTTTAAGTTGCGTTGTCAATAGAAAAAAATTTTTAAAATGAACATTTATTCTACATGTATGTTGTTGTATAATTGCAGTTCAGATTAAAGAACAACCCTGTTTTTTCGATTGCTTGTGTTTTTAACCCTACCTCTAACCCAACACTGATGTTTTAGAATAAAAAATCCTTTTACCTTAGACATATGAAGAACAACAAGGATTGGAAATTTCACAATCCCAACAAATCTTAGACATATTTACAACGGTTGTAACCATAAAAGGATTTGTATTAAGGAATCTTTAGCAAAGGATAGATAATAAATTTGACACATATTTTCACAGAACATACTTCACAGGGGAAATAATCCCTAAAAGTATAAATAAGCCAAGTGACCGACATTGAATCAACAACTATATTTAATGATCAGCCTATAAACAGAATATGAAACCATAATTATTTGTGAACAAATCCAATAAAGCTAACGCATAAATCTGCCGGAAATAAGATTAAAAAATATTAATGATTGTAGAAAAAACATTCGGAGATTTTTGATCTCTGCCAAGTACCTCAGCCTCGAATAAATCTTTGATTATTTTCAAATGATATTCATGAAAATTATATCTTTGAAGATAAAGTTGAAATAATTTCCATTATTATACTGGAACGCCTATTCAAAGCAATCTTAAAACATATTTACAGCTTAATTATACCATGATCCATCCTGAGATGTTCAGAGAATATACAGAACATGCCAATTAACCAAAGATTGTTGAAATTTAGCCCTATTTTTTAAAATAATCAATTATGATATCTGCATACAAAAGAAACACATGGGGATGAATTTTGATTACTACATTTAGGATTGCTAACACAACACATAGATAAAAAATTTGAAGAAGTACTATTTTGTGAATGTTATTAGCACATCTTAAATGAATTATATATATATATAATTTAATAAATATATATAAATTACAGATATGTACATATTCTGTTTACAACCTGCTCACACTGTTTCTGTAATAAACTAGGTCATGCAAAGATTAACATATTCTGAAACAATAATAGCAAAACTTCCCATTTCAATTATAGACTTCAAATACTTGAAAAGTAAGCATAAATAGAATAGTGGATTCGCATAACCTACATTTTTACTAAGACTGACTTGGATTTAAATAATGTTGTCAAATCTCATCCATAATAATATAACTATATATGAGCTATTAGGTTGATAAAAATATTTCTTCATTTAATGCCATCAATTTCAGGTTACTCAAAATTATTCAAAATTTATCACTTTCCTTTTAAATCAGTCGAACTCAATTTTATTTTATTTTTTGCACAAAATTTTCATATATATATATATATATATATATATA
>CABFPE010000039.1:1493769-1505975 GCA_900660155.1 Hofstenia miamia | reverse complement strand
AAAGATTCAGGATTATTCATTGAAAATTTAAAATTTTTAAAAAGTTTCAAATTCTTGGCATTCTCAATATTCAGGAAATTAGGATAAAGGCTAGCATTTGCTTTTTACGTAGATAGATCACTCAAACTGCATAGAGTCAGGTAGCAGCGCACCCCAATGAGACAGAACAGAGGTAGTAACGCTGACAAACGATCAAGACGGGATTTTCAGACGAAAATGAAAAAACACACAAGCCTCTTTCATGTGGTACTTTAGGAGTTTGTATATTAGTACAATAAATTATAAAAAAATTTTAAAATTCCTAGACAGCTTAAGGCACTTAACAAAAAAGCGTTTCAAAGGGCAAATGTATCTTAAGAGAGATGCATCCTTCAAAGTTCAAAGCAAGAGCAATGAATATTTGAAAAACACAACAAAATAGACTGAAACCACTTACAGAATTAATAGCTAAAGGAATTTTATATTACATTTATATAACAATCTAACAAAAAATTTAAGTAAAAGAAATAATGGGTCAAAAAGTCATGTCAATTAAACTCAAGAGTTTTCACTAATTGCAGAGTTCTTCAGACAAGAAATAATGGGTCAAAAAGTCATGTCAATTAAACTCAAGAGTTTTTACTAATTGCAGAGTTCTTCAGACTGCACTAAACAAATTATGAAAGTGCTTAAAGAACAGGTTTTTCTAGAACACACACTATTAGATAAACAATTAATTCATTGCATTACAAAGTTAGAATTAGTCACAAATATTATAGTTTAATCAATTTATGAAAATTTTGCAATTAGTGTCAGTATAAACAAAGTATTAATTTGAAATTGCTCAATGGGACAAATTATTTTTTATATGAAAAATCAAGCTTTAGCGAAAAAAGTGGGTTTGGATGATCACAGCTAATTCAATAAGAGAATTAATACCTTATTCCATTATAAACCTAAACCTCAAAGGTTTAATAATATCCGTCAAAATCAATAAATATTCCACACAATATTATGTAATAGGTGTTTATTCAATAATTGATTAGGTGTGAAGTAATAACTGTCCAGCAATATTTTAAGTGATATGGAACGAAAACAGGATTGCTGGCACCAATGACCTCGTGTGAAGTCAACCCGGCGCCATGCAGTGGAGCATGGAGGCAACAATGTTAGAAAGTAGCTTTCATCCTCGCGTTTGGTAATTACATCCATTAACATTATGTACGCTTTTTTTGTCAGATAAAGCTGCATTTTTAGCAAATCGTGCATAATTGATTTGTTTATTACGGCAATTACTCTTTTGTTGGAAAGATGTTTCATAATTTGATTCAAATTTGTGAAATTCGGACAGACATTCGGCTTTAGTTTTCATATTCGAGAAATTGTGTTACTCTTTACTTATCTAAAAGTTGTCTGTTTGATTACAAAGAACTTTAAACATCTCTTATAAGGTTTACTACACTAACTACAAAAAGTAAATTGTGGTCTTTAGAGAATAATCCCAGATCATTCAATTTTCTTCTTTGTTCTTATTTAATTATAACGTAGATAAGCTTAAAAATTATATATATATATATATATATATATATAATTCTTTAAAACAATTGTGAAGTAAAATATAAAATCTTACATGCCCGAGCAACTTTAGCCTTTTTACTGAAGATGAATTGATTGTCACTGCTTTCACCTTTACACTTGCAAGCCACGTGGTCGGTGTTCTTGCTAGTAAATTTAAGAGCTAAAATGTAATGTTTAGACAATTGCATAACTAAGAGTTTTGGATAAAACAATAGAACCTATAAAACATAGTTTTCTGTTCAAAAAGGTTGATATTAACTATCAGTAAGGGTGGATGTGCCTTGGGCAGTTTTTTAAGACTGTGAAGATGGCTTTGAGTAAATACTATTAAGAATGAGGGCATCATTTCACATTACATATTTCACAGGCTGTCATCAATACATTAATATAAATCAATAGATTAATATTGTTCTACAAACGTATGTTCTTATAAAATCATTATCGCATCTAGAAATTACTATAAAATCATTTTGCATGTTGTACTAAATATGCTAAACATATACAGTATCATACAAAGTATTATGTAAAATGACGAATTAGATGGAATATCCAGTCTTGTATTATTCTACATCCGGAACATTATAAACTGATATTTCTTTGTTGTGTTCATGTTGTATACAGAAGTCTATATATACAAAAATACAAACGCAACCACTCACACACCCATTAAGTTAACACCTACATTGTAGAAATTCATTTATGTATACTGCAAGGTGACCCATTTTATAATGAAAAATACTTTATTGCGGGAAAAGTACATTTTTCCGTGTAAAATGTGGTAATTTTTTTGAAAATTGCGCGGGTCTCGGTTGAGTTGGATACAGTGGTTGCGGGGGTGGAAATTTGTACTCATGTCATGGGAACAGAAAGGTCAATTACCCTCCTCGCGGTGGTTCCCGGTTAAGCTAACCAGCAATGGGGAAAGGCGAAGGCAGTTGCCGAATGGTGGCGATTAACTAATACATGACGGCGCGTCGCTGTACGGATCCCCGTACCTACTGTGGACGATGAGCACCAGGATAAAAGAAGGTGAGGCTACGTGTACTCTGTGCATGTGCAGGCGGTGTTGATGGTGTAGTCTGTGTGTTGGTTTGTGTAAGAAAGGCCTCGACGTAGTAGAAACACTGCTAGCAAGACTGCTGATGGTGGCCAGTTTTATGAATACCGTCTAATGGGGGCAGATATATCAGAGATACCTCTTTTCTTCTGGCCTATGGGATAAGTCAAGCACCAGCGTTTGCTGTGCCATATGTGAGGCGATTTTTCTGTATCATAGCGATTATAAGCTGCAGAAGGTGCTCATTTAGTTATCACAGTTAGTAGCCTTGTTTGGCCAAAGCGGAGAGGCGCAACCCTCTCGACTGAAGTTCGGGATTCGGCTTTACTATGTTGATCAGACTTAACACAGATCAGCGCGCCAGGAGTCACTATATTATTATCATTATTAAACCAGTGGTCACAATTCTAGGGGCAAATCCAGACATGGATCGTGGTTTCACTCACTGTTTAGTCTGTCGATTGTACTATAACCCCGACTCAAATCGATCATTGGGTATTATTAACAAGGTTTGAATCTATATATTCCTAAAATTATATCGAGTAATTCATCCCTGCTTAAATTACACATTTTTGCTTTACTATTTCTAAAAATTCTGGATGAATATAACTGAACGAAAATGAGAACAAAACATACATAAGCAATTTATGTTATCCAGTAGCACTCATACTAAAATTTGTTTTCAAGCAAACTAATTACTGTCTGCCTTAGTTACTTAAAGAAGCGTCACACCTCCTTGTTATCATCTAGTACTTTCGACAGCTTAAGAAGTAGTCGAGTTATGTGAGTTCTCAAGCGCTGTTTAAACACATACTAGCAAATAATAGAAATTGTAAACGTGCTTAAAATCAAACTACTTGTGGAAAACTCCAAGGCCTTTGAAGTTTGCCTTTTAGTCATTCGAGCAGTTGAAGCAGCCTTTTCTAATAGCTTTTCGAGAGCAAATTCAATTTAGCATTGTTTTATGAAAGTTGGACAAAATTAAATACTAAATTTCAAAATATCATTTTGTAACTATTGAACTGCAACTCAATTGAACACATCTCCATGTAATGTACTTAGAGGTGCTTCGTCTGCAAGCGCTTCATGCATTTGAAAATCGTCCAGAAGAATTTCTGACAATTTATTCAGACTTTACTAAGCATATATGTTAATTTGATTATCCATTATTAGTCATTTATAATGTTTCTTGCAAAATATATTTAAGTTTATTATTTTCTTGTTTACTTCTTGCATAGAAACAATATATCAATAGCATTGTAATAATGAAATCGTAGAGGCGTATATAAAATCAGGTGCATTTTTACGCATAAAGAATTATACAAGCAAAAATAAGCTAAAAGCATCTCTATCTTTTATATTTCCCATGATTAGAAATTAATTAGTGACGTCAACGGAAATGCGATACGATATTTTGCGGTAAATAGTGATAGCTGTATGGAAGTCAAATATAATTAAATCTTAATTAATTCAATTAAATGTTTGCTAGACTCTGTGAAGTTTTAGAACATGAAAATCAAACACAAAACATTACCAAATTAGTTGTAGAAAATATAAATTAAAATTAGTCAATCAGAATATTTATGGGATGTCTGTTGGACCAGTTTTTGAGAAGGCACATTTTTGATAATTCTAACCCTTATTTTATTTTTAAAGACTTAATATGTTTTAGAAAAAAGGAATCATTAGAAGTGTGAAATAGCCTGAAAATAACACTCTGTAAAAAATTGATATTGAAGGTTTATGTACTTAGAACCATTGACTGAAGCATATAATTTTTTTTAACAAACTATACACTGAAACATTTTTATACTTCAAAATTATTTCAATCAAAAACCTATTTGCAGTCATATGATTGAAAAAAGTAACCTTGAAAATTTACTTTTTTCAACAAACTGGTAATCTTGCTCGATAATTATTTTCAAACTGGCATCAATGACCTTTATTTGTGGGAGAGCCTGGAAAACATAGTTTCATATTCCTCTTAATTATGTTACATGGCATTAATTGAAGACATAATCTGAACTCCTAGGCCAAGTTTTCAGCTTTAACTAGAGTAGCCATTGTAGAACTTTACAACCAAACACTCAATAATGANAGAAGAATTTCTGACAATTTATTCAGACTTTACTAAGCATATATGTTAATTTGATTATCCATTATTAGTCATTTATAATGTTTCTTGCAAAATATATTTAAGTTTATTATTTTCTTGTTTACTTCTTGCATAGAAACAATATATCAATAGCATTGTAATAATGAAATCGTAGAGGCGTATATAAAATCAGGTGCATTTTTACGCATAAAGAATTATACAAGCAAAAATAAGCTAAAAGCATCTCTATCTTTTATATTTCCCATGATTAGAAATTAATTAGTGACGTCAACGGAAATGCGATACGATATTTTGCGGTAATTAGTGATAGCTGTATGGAAGTCAAATATAATTAAATCTTAATTAATTCAATTAAATGTTTGCTAGACTCTGTGAAGTTTTAGAACATGAAAATCAAACACAAAACATTACCAAATTAGTTGTAGAAAATATAAATTAAAATTAGTCAATCAGAATATTTATGGGATGTCTGTTGGACCAGTTTTTGAGAAGGCACATTTTTGATAATTCTAACCCTTATTTTATTTTTAAAGACTTAATATGTTTTAGAAAAAAGGAATCATTAGAAGTGTGAAATAGCCTGAAAATAACACTCTGTAAAAAATTGATATTGAAGGTTTATGTACTTAGAACCATTGACTGAAGCATATAATTTTTTTTAACAAACTATACACTGAAACATTTTTATACTTCAAAATTATTTCAATCAAAAACCTATTTGCAGTCATATGATTGAAAAAAGTAACCTTGAAAATTTACTTTTTTCAACAAACTGGTAATCTTGCTCGATAATTATTTTCAAACTGGCATCAATGACCTTTATTTGTGGGAGAGCCTGGAAAACATAGTTTCATATTCCTCTTAATTATGTTACATGGCATTAATTGAAGACATAATCTGAACTCCTAGGCCAAGTTTTCAGCTTTAACTAGAGTAGCCATTGTAGAACTTTACAATCAAACACTCAATAATGACTAAAAAACCATGCCAAAAAATTAAGCATTAATCTGATATATCCTCGAAAATAATCTGTTGGTATATAGGACAACATTGACATACTTACCTAATTACAAAATTTAATATTACATGTAATAATAGTATTAACACAAGCATCGCGATTTCATTCATACAGAGCTAAATTTTTGAAGAGCTAGCTATCCTGCCTGTGCTTCAACGTCCTAATTTTCAACATTTTGAAGGCAGATTAATGAAATGTGATGCAGACTGAATAGTGGAGACGACAACATGGGTATTTCATGGTAGACGGTTGATTGGAGTCTTCTAATTTTTAGTACGTACATCCAATCTCTACGACATTTAAGATGTCTGGAAAAGGAAGACAAATCATAAAATTAGGATGTAAATTTATTCTGTACTTTGTGGATTAAATGGTGATAATGATATTTGTCTGTTTTAATTAAACTTATCTCGCAATTTTTATTGAATCAAACAAAATAAGAAAGTTTATACCTAATTCAGAAAATTTGATTGTTTTAGTCTTATTACACAAAAACACAAACATGACAATGAGTCTTTTAGTTTTGAAGTTTGCTCAAAGATACTAAAAATGTGCTGTTGCATATACCAATAGCAACTTTGGAAGATTAATATTACACCTGTTTTGTTAAAGTACAGTACACTTGAAAGACATAAATCGTATACATGTAAAAAACATGCTCTTAAGCATGTTCAAAAATGCAAATTTCTGAAAAAAATAAACTCAAATGAAATTTCAAAATATTCATATAATTTTAAACCTACAGAAATATGTGCAAAATAAATTTGTTAAAACACTTTAAGCAATCCAATTTTGATAATTTTAAATTTCTTCAAATATCGAAAAAATTGTTTTTTGGTATAGGTAATTGAAATTACTGATTTAAGAAAGATCTTAAAATACTTTCTTTTCTACCTTAAAAAATATGAAAACAAGTTTTAGCCCACCTTCCTTCGAAAAAACTATTAGCAAAAATATTAAAAAATTGTGTGTTCAATTTTTTATATTATCAAATTCTAGGCTAAATTAGTAATGGATATGTCACACAGTGAAAGTAATTTTTTCATGAGAAACTTAATTGACATTCAGTAACTATTTAAGTAAAAATCAACAAAAATAAAAAAGGTTGTTCAGAATTTTCATTTTAGAATGGTTGAACAAGATATTTTTTAAAAAAATGCTTTTTTGAAAATACTTAAAGTTAGAAACATCAACTTGAGTCACGTATTCAAAGAAACTAAAAGACATTTTCATTGATTCGACTAGAGTACATTTATTTTAATTAAATCCAAAGTTCTTGTACATAAATTATGCACTAAGCTTTAATCAAATATGTTTTATTTCTGGCAATGGTAGTATACTCAAACCCCAATAATAAAAACACTGTATTTTTCTTACAAATCACTATGGAAGAAAATTTCCATGAATATTATTTCTAATAGAGTAGCATCATAAACGATGAAATCAATAAACTTAAAATCTAGCAGACATATAAATGCCCAAAATCTTAATATTTATAGAAGGTAATTAGTGACTCAGTTTCCTTGGCATGCAGCAATGTTATTGAACATCTCTTTAAAAACTCAAAATCATCTAAGATTTAATATTCAATTCAAATTAACCAAAACTGGGATGTGATTGATTGATGAATGAAAGAATAAAACAAAGAAATTGACTGAGATTGACAGTAAAGTCTACCCGTGCATTCCGGAACAATTGCTCAGCATGTGGATGTACATCGTTGCAAAAATCACAAAGATTACAATGATACTGTCTACATCACTTGGCCTATTAAATTCATTTAAATTTTTAACCAAAAATGGAAACCAATGGACAAAATTAGAGAAGATAATTTATAATTATAAAAATCTAATAAAATTAGACATACTTAAATTTGACGAAATAACAGAGCGATCGATCTTCGCTAGTCGTGGCTTCATGTCGACATTATCGTTTTCGCATCTAAGTACGTTTATTAATTCCAAGAATGCAATGATTGTTAAATTGAAAAAACATCAAATTTTGGCTGAGAAAATATTTTAAAAAATATTTTAAGTAAATTAGAAAATGGACCTAAATGAAAAACATTTACATGATTTGCTTTAATTAAAATGTAAATGGGACATCAAAAATTGATTATATTAATCAGTAATTATTTAGTCTCCACATGTGAATCGTAAAAAACCTTTTGCTTATAAATGTCAATGTTAAGGATTATGTAATTAGTTTTGTTTTAAGCATGATTAAATAAATATTCTTAAATTGAAAAACTAAAAAATCATGTATCTAAATGATCCACTGAAATATAAACTAAAATAACATATTTCGAAAACATTAACTCCAATTTTTTTCCCCACTTTCGTGGGAAGCAAAGATTGTCTAGTAAATAAAAAGTTTTAATATATAGGGTCTTGCAGATAAATCAGGAAAAAATTACCAAACATTTTATAGTACTTTAATATTTAAAAAGCATTTGTATTCATTTGTGCATGGACTTATTCATATTATATCACAAAAGTCCATCACCAATTACATATTGATAGTGTATATTTAATAAAATCAATGCTCTAAACGGCCTGCATAAAATGGAACAACAGAATTTATCAGCAGTAATTGTTTTTGCTCGTGTCGGGTATTCGTACTCAAATATTATCAAGTTCACTAAACTGGTTTCCTTATCGTGTATGACATTTTTAATACTTCAACCAGTCTGGAAAGACTGAACGCCAGCGGTTCATGTGCCTTCTCTATTTTAGTAAAAGAACCCAATCAGCGTGATGGTTTTAGGGCGGTGGCAAGTGATGGAACTATGATGCCGCCACATTTCTTTAAAGCTGAGCAAAGGATCAATACAAAGGAGTATATTAAGATTCTAAAGGATGTTTTCTTGCCCTGAATCAACCAGCAATTTGGACTGAACAATGTTGCTTAAGTTNATGCCCAAAATCTTAATATTTATAGAAGGTAATTAGTGACTCAGTTTCCTTGGCATGCAGCAATGTTATTGAACATCTCTTTAAAAACTCAAAATCATCTAAGATTTAATATTCAATTCAAATTAACCAAAACTGGGATGTGATTGATTGATGAATGAAAGAATAAAACAAAGAAATTGACTGAGATTGACAGTAAAGTCTACCCGTGCATTCCGGAACAATTGCTCAGCATGTGGATGTACATCGTTGCAAAAATCACAAAGATTACAATGATACTGTCTACATCACTTGGCCTATTAAATTCATTTAAATTTTTAACCAAAAATGGAAACCCATGGGCAAAATTAGACAAGATAATTTATAATTATAAAAATCTAATGAAATTAGACATACTTAAATTTGACGAAATAACAGAGCGATCGATCTTCGCTAGTCGTGGCTTCATGTCGACATTATCGTTTTCGCATCTAAGTACCATCATTAATTCCAAGAATGCAATGATTGTTAAATTGAAAAAACATCAAATTTTGACTGAGAAAATATTTTAAGTAAATTAGAAAATTGACCTAAATGAAAAACACTTACATGATTTGCTTTAATTAAAATGTAAATGGGACATCAAAAATTGATTAAATTAATCAGTAATTATTTAGTCTCCACATGTGACAGGTAAAAAATAGACATAACCTTTTGCTTATAAATATCAATGTTAGGGTTTTGTAATTAGTTTTGTTTTAAGCATGATTAAATAAATATTCTTAAATGAAAAACTAAAAAATCATGTATCTAAATGATCCACTGAAATATAAACTGAAATAACATTAACTCCAAAGATTGTCTAGTAAATAAAAAGTTTTAATATCAGGGTCTTGCAGATAAATCAGGAAAAAATTACCAAACATTTTATAGTACTTTAATATTTAAAAAGCATTTGTATTCATTTGTGCATGGACTAATTCATATTATATCACAAAAGTCCATTACCAATTACATATCGATAGTGTATATTTAATAAAAGCAATGCTCTAAACGGCCTACATTAAATGGAACAACAGAATTTATCAGCATTCATTGTTCTTGCTCGTGTCGGGTATTCGGACTCAAATATTGTCAAGATCACTAAACTGGTTTCCTTATCGTGTATGACATTTTTAATACTTCAAGCAGTCTGGAAAGACTGAACGCCAGCGATTCATGTGCCTTCTGTATTTTAGTAAAAGTACCCAACCAGCGTGATGGTTTTAGGGTGGTGGCAAGTGATGGAACTATGATGCCGCCACATTTCTTTAAAGCTGAGCAAAGGATCAATACAAAGGAGTATATTAAGATTCTAAAGGATGTTTTCTTGCCCTGAATCAACCAGCAATTTGGACTGAACAATGTTGCTTACGTTCAAGACTGCACCTTAACATGGATCGAGAAGGACTCAGCACTTCTTGCACAGAAGAGTCTTTTACTTCATTGGTTCACAAACGCGGCCACCTAACTAACCAGATCTGAATGTACTGGATTACTTTGTGTGGACCATAGTTCAGACAAATGTTGATGGATTATCAAAAACCAGTGTTGTTGGACTTAGAGCGAGAACTTTACGCTAATTCCGTGCTAGAATTGAACTGTGATTGTGGCGGATGGAAGCAAAATTGAATAAAATAATATTTGTTTGCTTACAATCTTTATATATACCTATTCAATGTCCGGGGTTGTTTATTCCATTTAATTTAATGAAATTGTTTGGGAAAAAATTCTGGATTTACATGCGAGATATTAATCGCAAAATAAGAAAAAAGTTACTTACATCCATTTAATGATGATGACATTCTTGGCGGAACATCTCAAAACTACCGCTAGGTCATGCATGACGTACATATCTGTTGGCTCAATAAGGAATGTTGGAGTTTCTAAACAGTATATTTCACACACATGCATTTTTTAATAATCATCATAAAAAATTATAGTAAACCTAGTCGACATTATGCAGAAATTTTTATATTATCAATTTCTACAAATCGTGAAATACTTGTGATATGAACAATGTATTTAAATTGTCATTTACAATTATTATTGGCAGCATTTTACTTAATAAAAGCCTTGCTGCTATTATATACATGTATTCATTTGATGCCAGCACGAAAACATTGGAATTCTAAATTATAATTGGCTCAGTAATAGCCTGAGACATGCATGTCTTCTGTTTTCAAAGAGCCAGTGCCTCGTTGAAACACCGAAACCACGATACATTCAACCAGGGATGTCGATGCCATTGGGTCATATTAAAAATTTCGTCCATACATATTATGTAAAATATAGTGAATGTAGGATACATGTGGTAACTGCAATTTAATGAAGTGATTTCTAATGTGTACCAAAATAAATAGCAAAATGCAATCTGCAATTAAAAGAAAACAATTTTTGTTTAATATGAAATTGTACTGATATCAGCGGCACAAGCAATTCACTAGGCCACCAAACAATTTCGAAACATTCAGAAACAAATTTTATAATAAATCAATTGTTTTTTGTTTGTTTTCCAATAAAACACTCTTTGTTAGGCGATAACGTTAATTATAGGAAATAATCGTCAGTATTTGATTGCAATCGCATCCTATTATAATCGGGAAACAACTTCATCCTTAGTATTTGTTAACAATCTACCGAAGCTGCCTACTAACCTTTTTTGTTAAAAACAATTTGTAAAATAAATATTTAGCCATTCAATTGTGATAAATATAAAATATATGGAACTAAAGTTAAAAAATTTCTTGAAACTCAATATAATTTGTGTATATGTAACAATAAATTTATGAATTTCAAGTAAAACCTAGGACATGTCCTTGAGCAAAACCAAATTTTGTGGGGTTATGAACAAAAAAAGTACAAAAATTTTTAACTTGTGAGACAAATGACGATAAGAAGTCAAAATAATAAATAAATACAACAAATATCAATTCAATTATTAGGCTACTAAAAACTACAATACTTAGATAGTTCAATTTGCAGCTTATCTTATGCTTAGAATAATAATTAATTAATTTTCTGATCTAGAAGTAAATGCAAAACGCGAACCAAATACGTTTAAGCGTCTAATCTAAACCCAAATCAAGATAACACTTCTTGGATATTATTATTAATATTATTATTATGATTATTATTATTACTTAAGAAAATACTACAAAAGTTCTTTAAATCTCGAAATTTCTTATCAGCAATCAAGTCTTAGAAATATAATTAAAGAGAGATAAAAACATCAATGACCGTATCTTAAGAGTGATGCCAAAAATACCGAAAATTTTTAATTTTAGGTTATCAGCAATTTATTATATGTAGTCTATGAATTTAAACATGAAAAGCATTAGAGCTAAAAATACAGAAACATAAATGCTAAATATAACTCTTTAAAATAAATGTCGAATTTTATGCAATGTAAAAATAACTCACTTCAAAGTCATCTTTATAGAAGCAATTTACATTAATATTTAAAATATTGAACAATAAACGCAAATTAGCACGCATATATATATATATATATATATATATATATAC
>CABFPE010000039.1:1449989-1480614 GCA_900660155.1 Hofstenia miamia | reverse complement strand
AATAATAATAATAATAATAATAATAATAATAATAATAATAATAATAATAAAAACAAATTCATTGCTCTAAATAAATAATAATAATAATAAACGTATTCTTATAAGGAGAAAAACATGCTAAAACACACATTTTTAGCGATGTTTTCGAATTTGATATTCCCTGACGCTGGATGAACACATAAAGAGATCATTCAGCTTTAGCAGTTATAAACGTTTCGCATACAATAAAATATTGAAAACTACATTAAAAATTTTCTGGAATCCTAGAATATGATTGCATTTAAAGTTTCGATAAAAATTAATGAGCATCCTATTAAATCGCTTTTAAATCGTTTCCAAAGCACAAAGTCATTTTTTTATTTATAATTCGTATTTTGAACGCATGAAAGATAAAACAGTGTCTATCGTTGCACTTTAAAAAAGTTCCTCAAAGAAAAGTTTTCCTGACAATTACGTTTCACATTCATAAGATAACAGCGAGTTTTCCTTAAATAAAAACAATTTCTAAAAATAAAACGAATTGTTGACATTATTGCGTAATGTATCACGCCTAAAGGATGACGTAGGATAATTGTCTTTCACATGGACTTGCAAAAAATGCTTTTAAACCTTACAGATTTAAATATCAAATACTAATCTGCACCAATGAATGTCATTCAACTTAAGAACATGTAAGGCAATATATATATATATATATATATATATATATATATATATAGATGTATATTACATATGTGTATGTATACTCTGTTCCTGCAAATTGACTTTTTAGGCTCGAGTCCAGTTCGACTTTGACATATTTTTGTCGTTAGGCTAAGCTAGATATAACTTTTTTACCCTATATAAATGTAAGACAGAAATACAGCATGTGATAAATAAAATTTCAGCTAAATAGTGAAAGACCGATGGATTGTTCGAAATATAGGCAAAAATTGAAAAATATACCTATCATTAAAGCTAATCTAAATGATGAGTACTTGCAAGGTCTTAATGTACATGTACACAGACATATGAACACAGTCATATCTCACACCAATCTACATAATAATGCAATGAGAGTAAATAATTTAAGTGGAATACTTTTTAAATACTATAATTTAACGTCCTTTGGAGCACTGAAAGTAAGGCATGAAATTCATAAAAGCATTGAATAAAAATATTTTAATAATTCAATTGAGGAATCCAACTAAATTTTATAGTTCAGTTCACCAAAACTGTGTTTTGTTGAGACTAAATAGTGAACATTTAAAATGTGAAAGTGAAATCACTTCCACTCTTAAGGATTTATTAAATTATTTGGAAATACTCTAATGATACTTGTTTGGTAAGTTAAGGGTTGTTCAAAAGTCGGCTTCCCATTTCCACTATAGATTTGTTTATAAAGCTTATAATTAAGAACCAATTTTCAGACCGGACATTGTAATTGGCATCCCGCAAATGCTCAATTCAAACTGAAATTAAATGGAAATCCGTGAAAAATGGTAGAATTATTTTACAATAAACATTTGTAGTTATATGTTATGCATCTGAAAGAACAGGTACAATTTCATTTTGATCAAAAACCCTTAACAAATTTATGCTAGACCTTGCAAAAGCTCCATTGCAAGTTTAGATCTATTTAAACATTTATGTCATAGTAATGAGCCTCTGTTTACCACCTCAATTATTCTACTAGGAAAGCTTGCAGAATAGAATTGGACACACTTTAATAATTAATAAAGTTCAATTATATATTAAATTAGTAAAAATGCATTTAGAATTAAATAAGAAACATACCTGAAGATGCAGACTTAATAAATGGCATAAACGTGGTAACGAATAAAAAATATTGAAACCTATACAATCCCATCTTGAGCGTATTGAATATAATGGCACTTTTAACAACAAAATAGCTATTAAATACCGAGTTCACAAATTGGCCGCTAGAGTTGATTTTAAGTTATTAACAAGCGGCGCTCGATAAATTATGTTGAGAGAAATTTCATTATTTAATTTGAAATTCATTGATGAATCTTTGCCGTTTAATCAATTACTAGCTCTAAGGAAATACATGAATTTAAATTGAATGACATCAGTGAAGTCATTTGCAAAGAACTTAAATTACAATGTAAATATTAATTGATTTAAAAAGTATTTAGCCACTTTAGCCGTTTAAATTGCCTATTTAAAATAAAAAGTCAATAAATGCATGTAGTTGGTGATCGAACTAATTTACATATTAATGAATTTTGATCTATTTGTAAAATAAGATGATTTATCTAACTTGTGGATTTGTTTTATTCCTATGATGATACTTACCTATGGTTGAAATTTTTGAACTTAAATAAATATACTTTTGCATTACCGTGAATATATGCTTTTGCCAATTTAGTCACATCAGTTACAATCTTTCTCTAAATAGTATAAACATTTCATCGCAATTCAAATTTTCAGGTGTGGCAATTTTTTCCTTCTACAGGTATAACTCCGGAACTATCATGTAAATTTCATGTCATAAAAATAAGGTGTATCAACAGAATATTATATTTAGAAATTTTGTTAGAAGGAAATGGTAAACGACTGTTTCCATGTTTGAAGGCTTTTGAAAGCGAGGAAATTTCTTTTATCTAAGCGATGTTATACAAAATGAAGCAAATTGAACTGACTTTGTTTCATTAGTTTCCCTATAGAAGCATGTTATTTATAATCAAAATCGCCGATTAGCACCATGTATTTTCCAATAACAATTCAACAGACAATATTTTCAATAAATTCATTTTAAATATGCTACAATAGATGCATAAATAATAATTATGATTTCCTTTAAGGCTCTTTTTATATAATGATAAACTATTTCTATAACAATTTTCAAAACATGTTGAAGGAACTGTGATATCATAGCAGGTAAACAAACTCCTAATATGTATTTCATGGTTACAAGGAAATTTTTAACACTCAGGTTGTGGCTTATGGGAGCCGGAATTAAAACATTTTTTTTGAAAATAGGGATGATGCATACATATTTTTTCATACTGTATAACAACTAGAAAAGTGAATTTCAAATGATTTTAAAAATGACAAATTATTGGCTTAATTCTCATACATTCTTAAGATGTCATTCCGCCTGCACATTAGAGTTATTATGAAATGATTTAATGTGATGGAGATGATGCATAGTTTGAACTTCCGGCAAAATATCACGCTATACTGAATTCAAACGTCTACATATTTGAATTAATGGTATCAATAATTGCAAGCTTTACATTATATATATATATATATATATATAATAAAAAGTTAGAAATATATATTTTAGGACATGTTTCGAGTGTCTGCACTCATCGTCAGTTATTACAAAAGGTGGTAATCATTATTTTTTACAAAATTGATTGATTGCATATAATTAATTCTTCTGCAATTTTCGTATTTTTAGTTATCATTTAAAATACAGTACAATTATTTCTCTTAGGTGCATGTTGATGACAATATACTTCAATAAATATCATTTAGTAATTGATTTGATGATTAATCATTAAAAACATTAATAATAAATCTTTGATTTAAGAAATTGGATTGTTCAAATACGATAAATAGTGTATTGAAAATAAAAGTAAAAGAAAAGTAGATTCGGTTTGCTATTTCTTAATGGATTTGTTTAAGACTCAAAAAATAGAACATCTCTAGTATTCCTTTATTATACTTCGAAGGAATGCACTTCAACGTTAAGATTTAGAAAAAACTAAAATTTTCTTAGGCCACGGTTAGACTAGTGATTGGTTAAAAAGTGATTTGTCATATTTGAAAGAATTGCATGTCTAACCACCCGAGATAATTAGAGATGTCACGATCACGAAGAAATCGGGCGCGTTCGATTTCCTTGTGATCGTCACGTCGCTAATTATCTCGTGTCATTAGACATGCAAGTCGTTCAAATGTGATAGATCACTTTTGAAACAATCACTAGTCTAACTGTGGCCTCAACATTTTAAATTCAGTTGGATAATATCAACATAACTATTTACATGCAGAAATGGTGAATAAAACAAAAGAACATTCTGTCATTTTTACATGCATCATGCATAATGCATGTAATGTAACCATCTGGTGCCAACACGAGGAAACTTCAAGTATTGAAAATAAAACCCCTGGATTACTGCACATTCATGGCTACAAACTTTACGTCAACAAATCTTAGAAAATTGCTTTGATGTTCGCGCTCAAAGCCTCAGTTTATTAATCTGATTGGATTAATGCAATCGGTTGAATACCTTAGAAATTTGGCGGGTAATTAAGAAAAGTGATAATTGATATTTTTAATAATAATTCATGAGAAAGTGATAGCAACTAAAGTAGCGTGCACAACTTTGCGCACAAGAAAAGTTGTAAGTGTGTACGCGATTCCAACTTTGTTGTGAACTTTTAATTCAATAATCTATTTCTGAGGAGTGCACAATTTAAATTTTGTAACAAACTACTTTTCTTTAATAAAAATATTATTAGAAATGAAGAAAATTATTGAAATAAATTAACAGATGATATAATTATTATATTATAATAACAATTTTAAAATTAGTGTTATTAATTTTTTTAAAATATTTTTTACTTTTGCATCCCATAATCTTCCTGTGTTTCAATAATTGTAATATTCATTTATTCTTGTATGCAGGGTTTGGCGCATTCGCACAACGTTCCCTCTGACGCATAGTTTGAATTACTCATTGTTTACTTTTAGAATATAGTAAGAATCAGGAGTGCCGTTAATGGTATGGCCATATATGGTAAGGCGAAATTTTTTAGCAGTCCATAATGGCCATATTTTAACTTTCGTCCATATANTACGTAGAACACATGTGGTAATACGTAATGCCTATTAAATGTAGTGATTTCTAATATTTAATAACATAAATAACAAATTGCATGCTGCAATTAAACATCTAATTACTTTAGTTTAAATTTTCAAATAGCAATAACTTGCTAATAATATACAATTAATGTGGTTTAGACAAATATTAATCGATTTTTTAAAATCGTTTATATACTGCAAATGTTATAAAAAGCACAAGGTGCTTTCAAAACTGTCTTTTTCCTACAGAGTGCTGCTTCATTGAATGGGTTGTAGTGTAATTTACTGGTAAATTTAATTAATAAAAATTGCAATACATATAATTCAACTAAAAAGTTGTGCGCAAAGTTGTGTGTACGCAAATATTTTTGCTGTGAACTTTATAATTACCCGCAAAGTTGGAAGTGGGTACGCAAAATATTTTTGCTGTGAACTTTATAATTACCCAAAAAGTTGTGCGCTACTTTAATGTACGCGCACGTTTAAAATTTGGTGTCGTAAAGCTGTATTGTGTTAAAGAAAGAAACAATGCGTAGTCTATGACAAACGTGACTTGAATCTTAATAATATGGGATGACGAAGATTTTTAGATCAAATTCTATATTTAAAGTGATTTAGTAGATTACCATGATCTGTTATCGTACAATGTCATGTTAAAAATTTCAGAGATTTCTCCAATGCAACAACTTGGTGACTTTTCGTCAATGTACTAGAATAATGACTGTTGTAAAAAATCTAGCATATTCGATTAGTTGAATCTTTTTACGGAATAAATATTGATTTATCGGCATAAATGGTATTTTTTACGCATATTTTATGTTATAACTGTCAATTTAATTTTCTATGTCCATATTGTTGTTAAAGAAAGAAACAATGCGTAGTCTATGACAAACGTGACTTGAATCTTAATAATATGGGATGGCGAAGATTTTTAGATCAAATTCTATATTTAATGTGATTTAGTAGATTACCATGGCTTGTTTCGTACAATGTCATGTTAAAAATTTCAGAGATTTCTCCAATGCAACAACTTCGTGACTTTTCGTCAATGTACTAGAGTAATGACTGTTGTAAAAAATCTAGCATATTCGATTAGTTGAATCTTTTTATGGGATAAATATTGATTTATCGGCATGAATGGTATTTTTTACGCATATTTTATGATATAACTGTCAATTTAATTTTCTATGTCCATATTGAGCAGGTTTCTCAAGAGATAGGATTTTTCTGTCTGACGATGCATAATCCATCTTACCAACTGTATTTATTGTCCCATAGGAGCCTAGCACTTGCATGTGCCTGTTATTATACCTTATTAGATTTCACATTATGTAGCGGGAACTACAATGAACATCAGTTTCAGAATAAAATAGTAATTTTTGCTGATGCCATCAGTCTATATCCACACATGCATCCATCATCGTGTTTGTTCCTAAAAATAAAGTTTTACAGGATTTGCGTCAAATTTACAAAATGCTGTTTCGTAGAAAACATCTAAGCCTTTCTACAACGATATACATATCAGTGGACCAATCCAATACCTACTGTCATTATAGTAGGTCTTGGACAACTCCCATATAATAGCCTTTTTACATAATATTTTGTAGGAGAATCCTAGCCTTCTTAAGTCTCCCCAGAGAGGGATTTAGGCAGAACTTCTATCAAGTTAAAAGATTTTTTGACTGGGTACAGCTCCGTCATGATCACGTGAATAAATAGAGATCTAAAAATGCAATTCAGGACCTTCATTTTTAACTTTTTTTAATATTTGCCTGAAAATTTTTTTGATTTAACCAACCAAAATCAATTTTAAGAACCTGAAGAGGGTAAAGTTAATTCAAAAATATACCAAATTTTAGTAAGCCTGTCTTGACTACTAACAAATTCGGTAAGCAAACCCACAGTATATCAATCCTCAGTGAATGTCATAGAGCTTATAAAAAATCTGATCAAAAATAAAATATCCGTTGTAAGTTTTACATTTGTTTTTTATAACTTGGTAAATTCAATTTAAGATTTTCCATTTTTGGGCTTAAATTGTAAATTTCAAAATAGCTAACATTGCTCTAGCAAACGGGAAAACTGAAGAAGTGTTTTTGACAAGGATTGCATTAATGGAGCGAATTATTGGCGCCGTTAATTTAAATGAGCGGGCCGGATTGGAGTTAAGTACCAGGTTTCCAGTGTAGGACAAAACTTCCAATTACATTATTGGCCCTTGTTTATCTCTGATCGCCTCTTCTCAGCAATTCATCAATAAATGGCTTACAACTAAAATTTCACCTAGATTGCTTTTCACTGAACATTGAACAAGCTCCTTTTACATTATCTAATTAATCAGATATTGACAGAGTTGGGTTTTAAGCGTGTGTAGATTATTCATTCAATATTGTTCTAGGCTAAGCGTATTGAGAATTGATATTCCTCAACAAATTCGGTAAGCAAACCCACAATATATCAATCCTACACGATCATAACTGCAATAGGATTATTTTTAACCTGCACCTCAATCAGTAGGGGTTATCTAATAAGAAAATAGGTAATTCCAAGTAAAATTAAATTCAAACTAAGGATTCTTCCGATCAACGACGATTAAGAAAAATTGCACATTTTATATAAAAAATTTTCAAGCTGTCAAGTGCCAGTAGAGAATTTTGGATTATTTTTAGGAGTCTTAATATAAGATAAAATACTAAGCTTATAATTGGGTACTAAAAAACGTTGACTGCACCATTATAATGAACTTTTCTTATTTTAGAAATGTCCCGATCCCATACCCCTCTGCATCTACATCTGCCAAGTACATATTCACAATGAATGTACTAAGATACATTCAATGCACGATTCATTCCGCAAGGATGATCAATGGCAGTGTTTCTGATATGCAATGTTGTAAATTATATTGCATAGATGTTCACAATGTTGCAATTAAACAATTTAAAAACGGAAATTACTTTACACGATTGAATTGAAAACTAATATCTTTACGAATAAAATTTTCAATGATTTTAAATTAACCAAACATTTCAAGCAGCAATTTGAATTATTGGAATTTACGATGAGTAACAGTCAAGGGTAAGATGTGCATGCTACACTGATAATGCAATTGAAATTTACAAAGGGTAACTCATAAAAATATTTTTACTAATAATGAAATACTAAGGCCGTGGTTTCCCTTGGCAATCATTTGGACTGTTTTAGGAACCAAGGTGCGAGTACTCAAACGAATTATAGAGACAAATGAAAGTGCATTGATTATAACATTAGAGTGTTGGTTACATTTGTACATGTATGATTTGATAAAGCCCTCTCAATAAGTTGTGTTTCTAAAATCTGCAAAGAGAAACACAGCTTAAATCAATATAGCTATTAATTTGATATTTCGTCATGAAAACGTGTGAAAACTTAAAAAAAGATAAACTATTAACCCATTTCTTCCTCAATTGATCAAGGCTAAACTAAATTAAAATAACTTAGAACGTCCTTAATAGGATAAAAGGTTTAGAAAAAATATAAAGGTCGAAACTAGAAAGCCTCTCATTAATTGGCATAATTCATAATTTTTATTCAATAAAGAATGTTATAGAAAATTAATTCGATTAAACAAATTTATCTATGATTTTATCAGGTTAATATACTTGTGGGATGAAAGCAAATCCTGAAAATGCAATACTTAATTTATTTATATTTAGCGGAGTTGACCTACGCATAAATTGTGTTTGTGTATATTATAATATAGCGAATAAATGGAATAAACAACTGAGATCTTTGAAATTATTTCTGTAATATTGACCTAATTTCAGAATGCTGTTGTTGCAACCATTGGCGAATCCAGAGAATATTATTTAGGTCACATCACTAAGATTGGACACGGGTACATATTCCTCTACCCAACCCAACCCGCACCCGCAAATGGGTTGAAATACATAAAGGCACCCGACCACGCCCACAGTTTTCCATTATCATACCCGCATTTTTATATTTATTGACAATATTATACTGATCTAATTGATAAGTTCAAAAATGTACAATTGAGCAATATTTAATGTATATACTGATATAGTTAGGTATGTACATATTTTCTAACCGCAATACTACCCGAATATTTTTTATGTATACCCAACCCATAACCACACCTGAATTTATAACAAAAGCAATACTCAACCCCCAACCGCGCGGGTGCGGGCATTTCCAACCCATGTCCATCCCTTTGCACATCATTGGGAGTACTCAAAATTCGAGTCAAGTTCGAAACGAGTTCAAACACTCAAGAAAATTAAAATACGACCCGCGGGTCGGGTTAACCCGTTTCCCATCCTGATATATAGCTTAGCCCAATGAGAAACATAATTCTAAATAATTGTGTCTCGACTTGAATATACAATTGTTATATTATAATATACAAATAAATGAATTGATTGACAAAGATATTTTACGTGACCTAATACAATGTTGGTTATAGTAATATTAGAACAATTGGAATAAGAATACGGAAGAAATAAACACTACTAAGCGGTATTTGTCGATATATAAACCGATCGATGGCTTAGCATAATTAACAAAATTCGTAACACGCGATAGATAGAATTGATAAAAAATAAAGATATTTTACTTCATAATTTCTAAATATATACGTATATTCAATAAAATCTATAAAAAAATTTGTTTTGTGTAAATACGATTTTAAAGCGGAATAACCTGTTTATTTTTAATCAATGGCACATTTTACAAACAATAATTATAAATATAAATTGAAGAAAAGTAAAAAATTATTTTTGGGGTCTTATAAATGGGGAATTACAATACAATGCACTACTGTAAAAATATTAGTTCGAATAAAAAACTTTACAAACTCCAAATAGACTTGAAGAGCCTAGTGGAAGAAATACTTAAGTTACATTTTCGAAAAAAAATATTTTATTTCATGTGAGAGCATAGAACATACTGACGTGAAAAATTTCAAACCGTTATTCAATCATATCCAACGTATTCTTCAATGTTTCATGTACTTTGAATAATTTACCACATCTATGGATCGATTCACAATCTTTGAAGCCAATTTTTTAATTCCTAAAAATGTGACTTAAGTACTTATTCTACTAGGGTCTTCACTTCTAAACAATTACTTTTGGATAATTTGCTATGCATATTTAGTTACACATGTATGAACCTTTAAAGCTTGTAAAGGCACAAAGAAACTAATATTTTATAGAATTTAATGTTTTTAATAAATACATTACAATAATTACACTAGCATTAGATCCAAAAAAAATAGTCCAGCAATGCAGCATATAATACAATTCTCCAAATTAATTCTCTTGAGGCTAGATGTAGTACATAGGCTAATAAATTACATAAAGTCAACTTCAAATCATTATTTTATAAATATGACGATACTCGTAATAATAAAGGCTTTAATCGTATAGTCTAAAATAAGAGTAACATCAAACTATTATTCCCACATGGCTACGTTACTTAGGTGATTTTCCATTTAACTTGGCTCCTCCTAGTGAACCTAGGTCTTGCAAATATATCTTGATTGATACATTGCCATTGTGGGATGCTTAGATAGTACCATTATATTAAACACATGGGCAACTTTGCTTTAAACTTATTGTAAATGATGAAGTTACGGTGTATTGCCTTTTATTATCTAAGAAACTAGCAAGCTTTAATTATGCCTAATGATAAAACACCTTTCTGTATACCTATTAATGCCAAAAGATCTCAACTTTTGAATTTTTGCCACAAAGGGAAGTTTTTCCAATAGGGGCAGTATAGTGAACATATTCATTGCGTTTTATAGTATACCATTTAACAGCTAATTCAATAGCAGAGTTTGCAATGAAATGGGGCTCTTTGATAAATATTTAGTCTAATCTAAAATGCATATTTTCGAATTGAATTTGAAAATAGTTTACTTTAGGTACCTAATCATAACATACAATTTTACTTTCAATTGAAAAAAATTCGTGGTAACAAGAAAAATAACTGTTTTATAATTATTAGATTTAGAAATATTCTTTTCCCCTTTCTTAATAATGGCTTGTGAATAGCTACACGCCCGGCTTACTAGAATCAGATTTTGGTAGGCCGTGATACACTGCAAGTGCATGTCTCTATTTTTAAAAGAAAAACACATATTCAAGTTCAAAATTTTAAGCTGAAAACAAAAATGATGTGTACTTTTTACGATATTGCATTGCTTAATACCTATCTCAAGTTTACAATTTTAAAGTACTTCGGTAATTCTATAATCTTATGTATCAATTCATTAAGAACATTCTAACAGTAATAACTGTTTTCAATATGATTTAATAACCTTTAAATAATTCTAACAAGTTTTTAAACTATGCCATATACAGTTCAGCATAAACTGTCCAAATGTATTCTGTTACATATGTGGTCAGCATATTAGAAAGCGTGCAGAAAATATTTATTACTAGCATCACAATTACAAAAAGCCTATGAAAATTAACTCGACAAAAGGCTGACACAAGACATGGCAAATATTCCCTTATTTACGTATTCTAAAGATGAGTAGGAAGTATGTGCAGACATTAAAGTTTTGCCAATTCTAACGGGTTTAAAATGATGCAGCACGACAGCAAATAAGAATTTTGCCTCGAGTATCATGCAAAAATTCAATAAGAAATACTTACTGGGCCACAGATTAATAAAAGTATCAAAAGAGAAGCTTTTGCAGCAGAACTTACCCAATCTGAAAATAACTATCAATATTTCGAATGTGTTTTAAAACGTTTTAGTTTCTATTTTATAACTGTAACAGAAAAATGAAAATATTTTGACAAAATGAATACGCTTTTAAGCTTGCTAAATCCAAATTATAGCTCAAAAATTCATTTCAAAGTTTTCATTTGCCTGATATGAATTTATATTCTTACTTTAATTAAGTTTGTGAAAAATAGTAAGAATACATATTTTAGATACAAAACGATGTTATTTGCTTAAATTTGAAAAACGTAAATTTTGTTAGGAATTACATATAAAATTTCATAATGTATAAATGAATTAAACAATAAAAATTTATCGGAAATTATCATTACTAAGTGATGAGAAATAGCTATATCCAATTTAAGAGCTGTAAAATTTGACTTAGTTAACAAAAAATTAGGCCCATTCTAAAATAAAAATTGATGTACAGAATTAATCAAGGAAGAAATAATTGCCATTTTTAGCATTAGCAAATTTTTTTAAACTATAAAAGATGGTCATTTTTGGAGACAGCCAAGAAATTTAAAACTGTACGCACAGTGCTATGTATGTGAAATTAAACAAATATCTAGAAAAAAATTCTACAAACTATTTTGAAAATTTATCGAAACAAAACTACGAATTTAACAGAACAGTGTATTACAAATCATTTTCTAGTTTCTGAAACATGGTTAAGCAGCAGTCTTCCCGAGAATAGATAATTTGATGATTTTCACATCGGGGATGTAATTTTTTAAACTCTAATAGGAAAAAATGAGGCCAGGTTATGGATTGAAAATGGTTTATATATTAAAAATTCCTTCACGAAACAGTTGATTAAAATTTCTTACTTCGAACAAAATGAAAATGTATATTATTTTGAATTCATTGAACAAACAAAACGGAAAATAAAGCCAGAGCGCTGCTGTTTAAGTATAGAAAAGAATGGTCCCTCAATGCATTTAATTTAAAAAATGGTGAAAACAGTCTCTCACAAGAAGAGTATTTGATAAAACGCTGATAGATTACATTATTTCATTCAAAAATAGCAAACCTTGATATAACCATTAGAGATAAAACCCCATCGCATTTGAAATTTTTAATTATCCCAGTTATTGAAAAATTGGTTAGTGGTTAATTTTGTAATTTATACAAATTAATGATAAATTTCTTTAAAAATTCATTTTTTGAGGTTTCAAATAACTCATTATAAACTAAAGTATGCAGAATATTTCGGAAAAAAGAATCATACAAAAATATGATTTTCAAACTTCTTAGAATAGTTTAGTCAGACTTGTCAATTAGCCGAAATTTCTAAGCTCGGCTTGTTTTAATTTTGAGTAAGTTCGGTTCAGCACATAAAATCTTTTAATAAGGCTCCTTTCAGCTCGACATTTTCTTAAAAACATTGCGCTCTCAGAATTTTTTACATGTCTATGTCGGCTGTGGGCTGGGCCGAAAAAAATTTTGAAGCGGGTTGCGGACGGGTCGTACCAAAATTAAATTAATTGCGGGCTACAATTGTGTAATTAATGTTAGAAAACAGTATATTTGGCTGTCGCACATGTCCAAGCAATCTTGCCTCAACCGTATCACTTGCAAATTTTTACGATGCAATTGATTCGCCTGCTCCTAAATCAGTTGCAATCCTGAAACGGACAATTGAAGAAGAACTCTCCAGATATTGTAAACTCTTTGTTGACAATATATATGATAATTCTCTTTTTCTAGAAAAAACAACAAACACGTCTTCCCACTACTAAATGTCGTTGATTGAAAAACATTGGTTATGCCGGCTTCTTCGGCTAAAAGCGAACGGCACTTTTCTATTGCTGATAAACGTGGTAGCTTGACTCCAGAAAATACTGAAATGTTAGTCGTCCTTAAAGGAGTTTCAATGTGATATTTTTGTATAGCAATTTTGTATTAGTAGATTTTGTTTTTTTTCTACACTTTCTATTTTCCTTTGTTATACCAGTCTTTAGTAACATGCTGATTTATTAAAAGAATGCGGCTGAATGTGGGCGAAAGGTGAAAAAATGTGGGTTGTGGGTTGGGCCGATTTTTGGAAAACTACATAGGCTGCGAACTGGGTCAAGTTTTAAGAAAATACGTGTGCTGTGGAGCGGGCTGGGCCAAGAAATAGGGGCCCTCTTCCACCCTTGCTCTAGCCGCCTAAATAAAACATTCGTTAATCTAAACCGCTCACGTTAAGACATTACAGTATCTATAATGACTTAGTACTACAGAGTATGATTTTAGTATTTGCGAAATTTGAAATATTTTTANTCTTTTAAATTTAAATGTTTCACTTCATGATTTTTGTAAATGCTCAAAAATGATAAAAACAAGTAAATCAAAAGGCCCAAGTTACTATCCTCTATGATTCTTAAAAGACGCTCTATATGTACTAGCAAGACCATAGTGTGATCTCTTCAATGAATATATTTACTATTCCTATTTCCCTAAACAATTAATAATGGCTGAAGGTATTCCCATTTTTAAAAAGGGCAATAATGAGAAAACAGAGAATTATCTATTCTCTCAGGAATAAGCAAAATTTTTGAAAAACTCATATCAACAATTAACGATCTACATTGAAAAGAATAAACTTTTAAACAAACAGCAATTTGGTTTTATAAAAGGATTATCAACAAATTATGCATTAATTNTATAATGACTTAGTACTACAGAGTATGATTTTAGTATTTGCGAAATTTGAAATATTTTTATAGCCATCGTAAGTTTGCCTAAAACTGAGTATTTGATTTGAATAGCTCAATTAGCTATCGATTGCTACTCCAACATATTTGAAGGATTCAACTTGAGTAATTTTGGTCCTCAAAAATGAAAATGTGTGATCTCATATCTTTTTGAAAGGGAGACAACACAGAATTCTGCTTCTGTAGGATTTATTTATTAAACTAAAAAAATTATTATTGAAATTGTTTCGAATTTTCCGATTCAGCATTATATTTTATTATTACGTGTGTGTGTCCAGAGAGGAAAGAGCCGACTCTAATATTTTCATTGCTAAGGCCTATTTTAGCCCTAAGTAATATTTTTCGGCCATAAATAAAAAATTGAGCACATTTCTATTACAAAACAAACATATTTTCAAATCTTAAGCAATTTATCAATTAAATATTTAAAAAATCTCGTTCCTACACCGACCCACTGATGTCTGTATACAATTATCATAAGCTTCATTTTTCACTATTCCAGAAACAGTTTGTTTGTGCCACTAGCGTCCAATAAAAGAGTACAGCGTGGTAGGCATTGGCATATTTCATTTTAGTTAGAAAAATTATCATTGATTTTTCCTCTTTTAAAATATTAAAGATTTATTAATCAACGTTTAATAACAAACATCAAATAATGAACAAATGAGTTTCAAAAAAGCGCATGTTAAAACCAATATCAAGAAGCTTTGTTTTCTACAGGAATATATGAGGCAACTTCCAATTCATCAGTTAATTCCACAGTGCCAACATTAAAACGATCTTAAACTTGATTTAAAATCACAGCATCTTCAGGCTAGAAACGAATGTGATTGGCAATCATTTACTACAATAACTACCGACATATGCAACCCCTTTTTAGCCAAATATGTCTTCTATACTTCTTTTCTCATCAGAAACCCACTGAATGTTATCCGCGATCAAATGTCGATTAGCACAACCTGAAAAAGTCGCAATGAGAACACCTTCGACATAAACCTGTTTAGAAATTACAACAAAGTAAAGATTTCGTCCATGCGTTCTTGTTTATCTAAAGTCCCTAGTACACAAGCGGCATTATGTTGAATAATTATCGATGTTATTGATTGATACAGAAATTCTTTTAAATGGATCACGTAAGTAGCATTTTATCAAATTTATATTATTTTACGAAGAATATATTCATCAATAGAATCAAATGATAAATAAACAGAAGCAATAGTGACAACGTTAGTTTTTCGAGGTCTTTATTGTTGAATAGCGTAGAAGTAAGCATCAGTGGTTGAACGATCCCTACGAAAGACGAATTGAATTCTCGAAATAATGGATTTTTATAAATATAACTTCTTTCAACTTGGTCAATCATTCTTTGAAAATTTTTTTAATAATAATAATATTTATTTAATTCTTTTGTTTTTTTACAAATCAAGTGATTAACACTTATGAAGAATTAAAACAATAAATATAAATTAACTTGGTTCTGAAAAAATGAATCTACAATTGCAACATCTTAGTGGGTTATCTTTGATATACATGGGTGTAACATTAATTTTAACATTAGATGCATTGGATATTTTAATTGATTTTCGGCCAAGCCTTGCATTAAGTTGATTTAATTAAGAATCTAACTTTTTCTTTATGAATTTGATCCTTTACATTTGATTTATGAAAAAGATATTCGACTTCAATTATATGTTCAAGATTTTATGAATATTTCATTTTTTTGTTGTTCATAATTATTTCCTTGATGGTTTCAAGTATTTCTCAATAAAATTGCGGGGATATTGATTTTTCTTCGGTCTGCTTTCAATTTGATAAGTTTTGGTTTATGTTGTCAAGAGATTGCAACATCGAACGTTCTAAGATTCATTCTTTAAGGATACTTTGAAAGATATTGGATAACGGATTACAATTAAAAGCCGGTATCTGATGGTTTAGCGTATATTGCTGGTCAAAGCGATTTTGAATTACATCTAGACAGTTTCAGTTCAAAGATTTATTTTTTAGAAAAATCAAAAGATTTATTGTCATAGAGACAAAAATATGTAGACACTCCAATTTCCAAAACAAAATAAGTCATTTAAATGTAAAATTTTTGGTTATTTAAATATCAAAATCCAATCATTTAATATGTAGTTTCTCCTCCTTTAGCTTTAAAAACTGCTAAACAGCGATATTTCATAGATTTTACCAATGTGATCAAATATTTCTGGTCAATTTTGCTCCACTCAGCTAGCAATCCTTTCTTTAAATCTTCCACGTTATCAAATTGCCTTCCTC
Source organism: Hofstenia miamia (assembly GCA_900660155.1). Taxonomy (NCBI): domain Eukaryota; kingdom Metazoa; phylum Xenacoelomorpha; order Acoela; family Hofsteniidae; genus Hofstenia; species Hofstenia miamia. Next base: position 1,464,078 of record CABFPE010000039.1, on the reverse strand, counting down.
CTTTATAAACTTGACGGCTTAGATATTCCCAGAGGTTCTCAATTGCATTTTAAGTTCGGAGACCTTGATGGCCACTCTATTAATTCAATATTTTGTTCCGAAATCCATGACTTTGTTTCATTAGAATTATGACTTGTTGCCAAATCATGTTGTAAAACAAATTCTATGCCATGGTGAAGATGCGCAAACGGAAGCAGAGATTCAGAAAGTCTATCAATGTACTTACTTAAATTCTGTTTGCCTTCTACAAAGACTATTTCCGTTTTCCTTTTGAACTAAAGCCAGCCCAAATCAGGAATCCACCACCTCCGAATTGCCGCTTGGAGAATATTTCTTTTTCTTTACGTAGATCCTTCCAATAGTATTGTAGACCATCAGGGCCGTCTAAGTTAAATTTTTTTCCATCCGTGAAAATCATTTTTACCCAATTTTGGCTACCAAAGTCAAACATTTCTTCTGCCCAGTTTAGGCAGTTATTCTTGTGCCATTTGGTGAGCTTTGGTTTTCCGTTTCGTTTTTCATAAGACAAAATCACTATTCTGTAACTGCCTTTGTGCGATGCGTACACTGCATGATAAACCAAGCTCATAATGCAACTTTTTACCCTTACAAGCTTTGCGTATAAGTAACCGTCGATCTCTTGGGTTTAACAATTTAGGTCTTCCTTTTTTTCCCATACGTTTCAGGATCACAAATACCTATATATTACCTCTCTAGATCTATTCAGCTCTTTAGCGATCTCAGATACTCCACAATTGCGTTTTTAAGTCTTCGATTTGTCCTTTTTCATATTCCCTAAGGGATTTCTTTCTACTCATGATTTTGTCCGAAATTCAATACGAAAACATTCGTCCCAAGTTAGAGAAAGAACTTATATTAGGTAAATTAAATAATATTTAAAAAAGAACCATTATAAATATGAAAAAACTAGAGTTTTTTAAGCCTAATGTGTGTGTCTACAAACTTATGACACGTGTCATTTTCAAACATTTGTATGGAAAGTACTCCTTAAAATTATTTGTTTGAATTGAAACTGTCTAGAGGTAATGCACTATGGTTTTCTATCATTTTGGGCTTAGTTTGAGCCAAAACGCGTTCCTATTGGCTGAAAAATGTAAAAAAATAGGGTGCCTACAAATTTTTGGTGTGCACTTTATATATAATTTTTGAAAAGATATAATAATCAATATAAATTTGAGAATTAATACAATATACACAAATTACTAATTAAATCAGCGAATAGCGATTAAAGCTAAAATATACAAATGTATACAATTGGGAACACAAAACATTTCGTTTATCCATTTTTATATCTACATGAATTATACATTGCAAAATTCAAATCCTAGGATAATCTACAAGTAATATACTTTGGCTGAGGCAAAATTATTGAAACCTAAAAAAAATGTTTTTTCAATCGCGCTATCTATGTAATATTTCTAATCAAAAAATTTTTTAAATTCATCAACAAGCAACTTTTGCATGCAGACATGTGTTTACAAGTTGTTTTAATTTATTGCTATATACTACACGCATTACTGCACTATTGCTGAACAATCTATGAATAAACCTTTTCTAGTAGCTAAAGTTAATAATTTATTAATTATGAGGTCATTAATATTTCTACATGTTCCTGCATGTAACATTATTTAATAGCAGAACATTATCGAAAGCTTGCATTGAACATACTGTTGGCAAAATTTGATAATTGACTTGATATAAAAAGGATTTCAAAATTTTAAGGCTTCTGGTAAATATTAATGCATATTTAAATTTGCAAAGTATATAAATGCACGAATTTCTGTTGCCGCACATTTTTTAAGGGATTGAAAAAAATTACAAGTAAAATTAGTACTTTACTAATAAAGCTTTCCTAGGCATCAATTATAATAATGCCCTTAACATTATTGGCATTTCATTTGGAAATTCTAATCCTTTAATTAAAGATCATTGTCAGTTTTAAATATGCTTTATGATCTTTGCAAAATATTTAAACTATTTGTGAATTAAGCTACAATTTAAAAGTCATTGTTACATTGTTGCATTATTAAATAGTTTAGACACTTCTATGCAATGATGTCGGTAAAACTAATTCAACATACATCAATTACGAACACTCATTTAAATTTATTTTTCGAAATACAAAAATCATATAAAAACAAACAAGTATCTAATCATATTTAATCACTTACCTTTAAACATTTGGAAATATAAATTTTTTATACATCTTCGCATTAAATAAGGTTTTTTATCACAATTGTGTGAAGAATAGAGCATTTTCAAGTTTTTATTAGAAACATGTAAAAATCTGGAATACTTAGCATTGTGTATTATTGAAATGCTTCGTTAAGGATTCAGAAAAATAGACAAAATATTAAATGTTGAATATATAATAGCAGATATTGATGACGCAGAAATTGCAATTTCAATCGGACAACTTTTAGATATCCCAAAACAAATGAACCAGTATATAGTGAACTTTGCAAAAATTTCACTACATCTTGCATAAACAGCCTAATCTTAAGCTGTCTATTCTTATAAAGGACAAACTGTTTCTCTACATGTTTAAACAATTTTCTACAAGCTTATTGTGAAATTTGGAAATCCTGAGATATGAACACAACTATTAGTGAAAGTGCTCAAACATACGGTTGTGGAATAGTGTATTGTTGTACTTGCAAACATTTATGATTTTCAATGAAAATTCCAATTTTTTAAAAAAGTTTTAAATTCTCATAATTCCTATGTGCAAGCAATCAGGTCTAAAGCCCATGGGAGCAACTAGCTTCAACTATTTTGCTTCCAAATTTTTCCACTACCCAAGTACTCTTCGGCAAAACGTGCGCAAAGTCAAAAATGGTTGCGTAAATTTTTGAGCATTTAGAGTTTTAAATTCCTAAGGATAGAATGCTGTACCCTAATGATAAAATTCCTTAGACAGCAAACAATTAAGGATAAACTATTATGAATTTAATTTCGGGTTAAATAGAATGCATATTGTACTTGAAATGTAAAATATAAAACACAGTGCAAAAGAGATGAATTATTTAGGCCTCTAAACTGGTTAAAATATATAATTTTACACAAAAGTTGAAAAAACATTAACAAATTTAAAACATTTTAAAAAATTTAAAACTTCTTTCTCTGTAATTTATCGTTTGCTTTCTTTTTCATCTGCTTTAGTTTTTTCAATGCTGCATCGCTAGCTGGAGCAGCCGATGAAACTGAAGTATTTTTACTGAACGACAAGGGAGGATTCAATTTCGAAGATGAAACAACCTTATTGGACATTGATACTGATTTTGGCTTAACTGAAGCCACACCGAAAATTTCGTCAGCGAAAGAATGGTTTAGTTTTACTGATGTGTTTTGTGCCTGAGATGTGGAAGGTAAAGTTTTCGCTTTGTTTTCAAGTTGGGAAGAGAGTAGTTTCAACCCATTGCCTCCTAAAAATATGCAAGTCAGCAGTATTTACTTTCAAAAACCGCACACTTCATAAATCTCAATTCTACAAATTATTGATAAAAATTAATACAGTTCACCACTACATTACTAAAATGATTAAAAATGGTTTAATTGAATTTGCAAGGAGGAGAAACTTAAACTTGCTTAATTAAATATGCTTCTGAAACAAATATTCGGAAGTTTCTGTTGACTAGAGATTGTTTATGCTGTAAAGACATCATATAGAAGACAACTGAAAGAAAACCACTAGTAAACCATTTTTCAGAAATGAAAAAGCTATGATGAAAAATATTTGATCAGACAAAAAATAATATGTGCAATTTTTATTTTATTATGGGCTTGAAGCTTAATAATTCCGACGAATTGCGAAAACTATTCAAGCAGTTAAAAAGGGGTACATTAATTATAAGCATATATAACCTGATTTTGAAGGGGTCGAAGCAGGTTTGCCGAAAGCGGCCTGTAGACCAGAGAATAATCCATTACTGTTGTCATCGACATCTAAAGTCTCTGGAGCTGTAGTAGTATCTTCAGATTTTTCGTCATCAGATTCGTCAATTAGAACCTAAAAGATATGCAAATAAAATGGATTTATCATAATGTATGTTTCAAATTACAAATAAGATAAGGTTTCGCTATTCTCTATTACACTCATGAAAAAGTAACTCCCTGTTGATATATGATAAGCTCAGCCCACGTTCCAAAAAGTCCATTTAAGTTTAAAGTGAAACAATTTTCCGAGAAAAACAATTGAGATTTTGAATAAATGGCTACCGCAATATCTTCATAACATTCGAACAGTTAGCAGCTTTTCAATTAAAATGATATTGTTCAAACGTCATTAACGATGTTGAATAACCACTTCATTGTAAAAATTTCAAAAAGTTGTCTTTCAAATTGTTGATGCGTACAATAGGGAATCAGTTCGGTTTCAAAAGCCACTTGTAAACGAAAACTAAACGTGAATGCTCTAATGCAAAAATTTTGAAGGATCTCATATTTTTTACACAGCGAATAGTTGCTTGCTAAAAATTTAGTTGATAAAAACCACTTAACACTTTAAACAAAATTGTGGGGAAACTTTGGATACCTGGTTTCCGAAAAAATATAGGATTTTCAGGGCTAGGTAGACAAGTTTGCTTCTTACTTCATGCAATTTCTAATAGGCGCCAATTTCCCTCTCTTTATAATGTCCCACCTCAGCCATTTCATGTTCCTGCTAAAGTAAAGTAATCAAAAGAATTTTGACACTTAGATACGAATTCGGTATTTAGTAAATCTCAGCGAAAGCATTAATTTTGAACACATTCAAGTTCAAAAAAGTATGTGATGTTATATATTAATAGAAGAGAATAATTAATTATTAAAACAAATGCATCCAATACATATTACAGTTAACCCTGAAAAATCGAACATAGTCGCAATCCCGGTTAAAATAATAAGAAAACAGATCGGTTAATTCGCATTGACATATATTGATGTGCGGACCGCCGACTTTTCCGGCCAGGCCCCGCTGTTCAACACAGACCGCCCGTTAGGATCTCAGCCCGCGCGCACATGCATTGCACATTAATCACATCGTCCAACGCACTTGCGCGCATTAATCCCGTGATTTTATTATGTACCTGTAAATTACTAAAGATCCAATAAAAACATTACTATTAGCTGTTCACTCAGCTGTTAAATTAACCCGTGGTAGATTTGAGATATAGTAAAGTTGTGATTTGAGACATAGCAAACATAATTGTAAACAGAGATATTGTGTTTTAAGATATAGTAAACACAATAGACTTACAATACTTTTATCTTTTCTTTATGCCAGCCCGTGGCCCGTCCGAGCCCGCGGCGGGCATCGGGCCTGCCCGCACACCACTAATTGACATTCGGTTAATTCGTACAAATAGATGAAACATTACAAAAAATTATTTAAAACGACTAAAATATTTCACAGAAAGTTCACTTCAGCAATATAGAAGCAAGTCTCAATGTCATTTATGTGTTATTTTTCATAACAAAGAGCTGAGATGGAGCTGTAAAATTAAGAAAGGTAGACAAAACATAAGACTGGGTATAAACATTCGGTTGCGATTGCTGCTAAACCTATTTAAGTTCGAAACATGAACATGCTCATAAATTCATATAAAAAACACATAGTATGAATTGTGAATTAATTTTCGGCAATGAAAATCAAAATATTTGTACCACAATGTCAACTAAGATTAGAAATTACCTTCAAATTCTAAATTCAATTTTAAATCAGCGTCTGTAAGGAAGTTCTGGGATAGTCATATATTGAATGATTCCTGAAAAAGTAAAGCAAGCACACCTTCGTCAAACTGGTCACACAATTGAAACGGCAAGAAAGGAATATATTCAGTGAATCATTTCCTATCTATCAGCTATGAATGAAAGGAAGGATTTCAAACCCATTTGAAAAATGAAGATTCGAATTTATAAATGCCTTCAATACTTTTAGTAAAAATTGTAACTGGAATAATAATGTGAGGGCCCTTCTTAAACTGTTAGAAAAGATTTTTCAGAAGAGACTGTATCAAGAATTTGCAACAAGCTTTAAATACTTAAAGACATAAATACTTTTATTTTTTGTGTGTAATATATTTTTAAGTTTGGTTTTTCAGTGGTTTTTGTTAGTTTTGAAAAAAATTGATAACAACCAAAACGAAAATTAAAAACGAAAACGGAATTGAAATGTTTCATTTTTCATTTTCGTTTTTCACTTTTCAATCTTTGTTTTTCCTTTGAAAAATTTTAAAAATGGAAATTGGCAAAATGAAAAATGAAAAACGAAAATGAAAAAAGGTTATTTCCGTTTTTCAATTTCAATTTTCATTTAATCTTTCCAAATGATCAAAATGAAAAATGAAAAACGGAATTGAATTGGCCATCTGGTACCGGCATAAACGGACAGAAGCTTTTCACACTTTTATTTTGTGCCGCACTAACTATTAATCTGCTAAAAATTTTCAATGAGCTTAACATTAAAAATAGCCAATTTATATCGATTTTGAAATAAAGATTTTTCGTTTTTAAATTGAAAATTCAGGGAGCTAATTTTTAACCCCTTTTTTCTGACCACTATTTCATTACAATGAACAAGACAAAAAACTGAAAAAGCTGAGTCCAATTTTAGGGAAAATCTGTTTTAGTGATTTATGTTGTTGATTCTATGCCAAAAATAAAATACTTTCTCTTATAGTTTGTTGTTGCGATTTGTACGTTGTTAAGCAATTTATTTTTATTCAGTTTAAGCTGAGAAGTTTCAATTTCAAAATTATTTTTTTAGAAATGCTATTAACTATTGCAATATTTCTTCACAAATGTTTACATTAGAATTATGTATCCCTTAATATACATTATAATGGCCATATATCTATGGGCTTTGAACATTCCAGTGAACATAAACATTCATAAAAATGAGAGTGTGGCCAGGATTAATCACAATGTTAAAATTTTCCCACTAAAATAAATTTATATTTATTTTTTCAATCATCAACATGTTTTTTGATCTAGAACAATGGTGATATTTAAAAAAATCAACTAACATACCATTTTGGGCAGAAAAGGGTTAATCATGTTTGAAAAGAATATTATTTAAAAGCAATTAAATCTATGTGAATAGACTGTAATCGAAAGCCTTACAAATAAGGTGATCGAAGTCATCAAGTTAGAACAGATTTGTAACCGGGCATTGATTTCAAGCCCGGCCTGTTGCAATTGGTCATATGCAGGCCTAGGCCCGGGCCCGTCATATCCAAAACCATTATACGATTTTTGTAAATAAAAAATTGAAAATACGAAAATGAAAGCATTTTTGCATCAACTACACTTTTAAACAATATAGTTAACTCGTGATTGCATCAAAAGCGATCGGCTTCACATAAGGATGCGTCCACTGATGGAAAAGTATTTTAATTTACATTTAAAAATGGTTAATAGTGGTATTGCAGTATTGATAAAAATATGTGTATTGTGCCTCAAATAAAAATGCTACGAACTTATGCAGCATTCCCCTTGCAAACGTGCTAATAATACACAGTGTATTGTCTAAGTAATTTACAGTTTACACTAGGACACCTAAAGTATAAATGAAATTTATTGCTAATACTAAGACATTTTCTGAATAAATTGTAATTATTGTCGCCATGGATTTACTTCTTGATGTAAAATTAGGCAATTAAATATAATAGTCGATATAATGTTTTAATGTGAGGGAATGTATATTGATTAATAAAAGTTTGAACAATTCTAGGGTCGTTGTACAGAATTTTTTTACCTGGGCAAGCTTCAATCTTAATTTTACGGCACAGGCCCGGCCCGGTTACAACTCTTTCACTAAGTGATGTCAACATTGGAGCTTGCTTGCTTTATTATTGAATGCATACATTTTTGCATACTATTGTTTGTTTAACCTTATGATTATTGCTGGAAATGAAGAATATCAGATTCATTTAACTTTAAAAAGAAAAACATTGAGTTGTTACCGATTAAAATCTTACGGAGGTCTGACTCAAAGTAAAAAAATTCAATTTTCTAAAAATGACGAGGTAGACCGAGTCGAAACAATGAAGTACAGTATTGATTAACCCTAGCTATATGAACAATACTTTCTATACTATACAACTGCTTTCAAATAAAATTGGATTGCAAATTGAACAAAAAATAAACGAACATGCAAGATCATAAGAAAGCACAGAAACGTTGGTGGAAGATCCACTAGTAGAATTTATATTTAATGCAACACAATCTAAATTTGGAATAGAAAATATAGAAAGAGAGAAGTCCTTTCTTAAATTATTCAATAATAATAATTATGAAAGTCACAGTATAATGATTGTGCATTCGAAAAAGGAACGAATAAGAGGAATAATAGAAGAGAAAATAAAAATACCTTTGATGAAGTAATAAAACCCCTTTGCAAGATAATAACCTCAAAATTATAATATCAAAATTGCTGAAATTAAAACTTACTGTATTATCATTGTCTTCAATTTTAATTTCTGGTTTTTCTTGCTAAAACAAAACGGTCACAGCCAATTTAAGAATATTATTAATGTTAATGAAGTTAATAAATTGAAATTTATACAGTCACGTGCAAAAGTACGAATCTGTGCATGATTTTCAATTTTGAATTTTAATGTGACAGATTTGCTTTATCCATTCAAATATAATTAATTAAAAAGAGGATTATGTCCGTTGATGTACTACAATATATAATGTCTTATGGCGCCTAGTAAATTTTGTCTAAAGAGAAAAAACGATATTTTTTACTGCCTCAATACTTTTGAAAGTGACTGTACATGGCATAAAAGATTAATCCTATCTAGGCAAGGCTTTTTCGCACTTTTAAAACCAGGAGATGCGGGAACACCCTATTCATAAAAATTATCTAAAATTTTAATAACGAAATTATAATCAACATGACATTGGAATATTTTTTGTAACAAAATTTCTCATAAACAAATGGTTTACGAACTGATGACTGGGATAAGTTTCTAGGGACAACAAATGAATATTATTAAACTGGATCTTCAAATATTAAGTAAGATTATAGATTAGTTATTAATAGTAAATTCTGTTAATGGAAATGACAGTCATATTCCACAGTTTGATAACTTAAAGTAAGAAATGCCTTTTGTAGAATTTCGAAATAATGTAATGGCATGGATTAAATTTCTTACTATCAAATTATGTATTTATTTGTTATATTTGTAAAACTATATTGAAGTATAATTCAGGCGGTTTACAAGTAACAACAACTAAAACGAAGCATTACTCCATTTCGGAAACAGTATTTAACACTTTGATAAAATGAAAACAAACGCATTCCGAGTTGCACTTGGAAGTTTACTCCAAACAAGAAGTTTCACATTGAATCAACAGCAGTTAGTGATTGACGATGTTGCAACATTCACAAAAATTATATTGATAGAAGTGGCATGTAATTGCGATGGCAACCACAATACTCCATGATCTCTACAAATATGATCAGTGGTTGCTTAATTTGCAGCCTAACCTAATCAGCTTTGATAATGAAAATGCAGTGTTGGAAGAGTCGCTACGTTTCCTGAAGAGCATTTAAATAGATGAGTTCTAAAACCAAATTGAGAGGTTGATAGATTACTGTTAGCTGGGCATGACCTCTGGAGGAGACATGTTTCATATTGTTCTTCAATTTTGTTCAACTAAAAATTTGATTATCTCATTCTTTAGTCACCCTAAATATTATTGTCATAAAAGTATCGAAATGCTCTTCAATCATATAAAAATGACGAAACTACGCGAACAATTATGTACTTGAGGATAGCAACTGATAATGGAATAGAGATGCTAAATGAAATACATAACACATTTGCAATGATCAACTAATATACACAAACATTATAAAAATATTGAACGTTGTAAAAATTATTACTTTATACTGAAGATAGATAATCCCATTAACACTACTTTAAATACGTCTACACGATTTGCAACTGGGCAATTCTGATTACTGTTTATAAAGTAAAGACGAAATGCGGCACGAACCTTAACGCTGACAGCTTTCTTAGAACAGTTAGAACAAATCCAAACGGTCCGTGGATCGTTTGCTGAAGTATCTGAAACTGTTGGTTTGTGACAGTTTTGATGGTAAAGCGTGTGACAATCTGAGCATTCAAGGAGCCGATTTCCAGCCGTAACGGTCATCGACCTAAAACAAATAAAACCAAATTAATTGCTTCACCCTGATACCAGTTTTAACTACAGACAAAATACTTGGCATCGCTTTTTATTTGTGTTAAAATTGTTTTCCAGTTAGTAGCATTAATATTTCGTCATTTAATTGAGTACAACAAAATTTGCAATCATTTGGAAATAAAATACTTCTAGATAACTGAGTAACTTTAAGAATTGCTATTTAAAATATTCGCATTTTTATGTTATCGATACTTTAGAACTGAAAATGCACTTTGATGAAATATTGTAAAGCAACAAGGAACCATTAAAACGAGCGGTTTAATTCGGTAATACTTGTAAAAAATTTAAGGAATCCCAATTGGGACAATATTTTTGAAGACATTTTTTAATATAAATAACACTAAAATGAATGCAGTATATCAGACTTTACAGGACAATAAATTAAACTTTTCATGTGATGCAGACATGCAGCTAGGGTTAAATAGAATGAAAATTTCAAATCCAATAGCAATTAGGGCAATTAGGTTCACTAAATTTGATAAATGACCCTTTTATATAAGTAAAATTGAACTCACATAACTAGTGCTTAGATTTCCAAGTATTCATTTGTATAAAAATAGTACTATGAAATCAAATGACATGATTCCAATATTAATAAAAAAATGTAAAAACAAAACTGCTTACAACCAATAACAAAAATATAACACATTTTCAATAACGAGAAGTTGATTAACAAATGCATGTAGAAAACGTATTAATTTGAAACTATCCGTATATTTATGTACCCGCAAATTGCACAATCAATTCCCATTTCTGCAGCTAGCTTCTCAAGGTCTTGTAAGCCATGGGAGGAAAGTTGTACTTCTTCTACCATAACTTCTTCAGCAGAAGCAGAATTAATATCCTCATCTGTTTCTTCATCGGGAGCTTCCTCGTCTACAAAAGAAGGTGAACATGTTTCCGCACGTTTAGAAACTTTGGCATCTTCAGGTGATAAAAACAGTTTAGAGTCCGGTTTTCGCTAAAAACGTACAATCACAACCAGCATATATAAGATTACTAAAACACAAAACATACAAACCTTTCTGTCTTTTCCTTTCACATAACTGTAGGCTAACTTTTTAAGTTTTTCTTCAGATTGTTTTGTATTTTGCCGAAAAAGATTAATAGCTCTGGTATACACAGACTCGACTGAATCTGAAAACATGTTTACAACTAAACAAATCTCAATAAAAATGATCGACTGATATCAATTTTAAAATAAAGCCCACAAATTGAAGATTTTGTAAGTGTGCAACAGTATATAAAGGAGACAGGTGTGAGAACAAGCAGTGAGCACGGGGGAAAAACTACCCCATGAGGGGTCAGTAGAAATTAGAGACAAATGAAAGCATATCAGTTCGAATACAGTCAGAGATAGTAAATGCAAAGGGAGAAAAAATCCAAGGGGAATACTTTAGAAATAAAGACAAGTAGAACTGTCTAAGGAAGGCAGGACTGAAGAGAGCAAAAGATGCAATGATAATAGCAAAACAGGAACAAGTAGTCAGGAGAATTTGAAGGAGCCTGTTGACAGTGAAGCTGATACAAGTGCAGAATATGTAAAAAGTTGAAAAAATAGGTAATTTAATAGATGATTGCGAGCAAAAAGACGTTTACTAATAATAATAATCAATGACTTTATTTAGNGTGAGCACGAGGAAAGACTACCCCAGGAGGGATCAGCAGAAATTAGAGAAAAATGAATACGGGTGGTTAGAAAAGAAAGCATACCAGTTCGAATACAGTCCGAGACAGTAAATACAAAGGGAGAAAAAATCCAAGGGGAATACTTTAGAAATAAAGACAAGTAGAACTGTCTAAGGAAGGCAGGACTGACGAGAGCAAAAGGTGCAATGATAATAGCAAAACAGGAACAAGTAGTCAGGAGAATTCGAAGGAGCCTGTTGACAGTGAAGCTGATACAAGGATATGTAAAAAGTTTAAAAAATAGGTAATTTAATAGCAGCAAAAATTCAGATATGAAAAAGTAAGACATTTACTAGACTGGGGCTTGCTTAAGAAAAAATTAAATGAAATTATTAATTTTCCGAAAGCAAAGCGCCTCATGCTCAAAGATCAGTAGAGAAAAAATAAGTGAAACGAAATTTTTTTTAGAAAACCACATTTATTGTGAACACTATTAATTATTTGATATTGAGTAAAAATGATGTAAATATGTAAACAAGCACAACTCATGTATCTAATAAAGAAAGAATAGATAAAAATAAAGCAATTCAATATTTAGTATTTCCGAATTAAATTAAATTCCAAAAATAATATAGTGTTTAACATAATTTTCCCCTACTGCAGTTTGTCTTTAATAATGGCATTGATTAAGACATTTTGGGTAAGCTAAATTTATAAGTCATTATACAATCCTAGGTTTGAATAAAAGAATTCATGAACATTTTGTCTTGCAAACTTAAAAACACGTTATTAAATAACGAATTGTTATGAAAACCTTTTTTCTACAAAATTGTTTATTTTTTCATTAGTTTTCATTATGCAAAATTGTTTATCAAATAGATAGGTATTGACACATCTGTGATAATTCCGCTGTCTGTCATATCATTATAGTTCGGAAATTTGTCAGGTGTCTACAACAATGGTAATGCTGCACAGCAATTATGTATTAAATAAAAGTTCAATCGACAAAATTGAAACATAACTAACCATAGCGTAGTTCATGCTTTACAACAAATTGGAATAGAATGATATTATAAAGCATTGTTTCTACTGAAACTCAGCTAAATTTTTCGACAGAGCCATATTGTACCAATCACACCTATCACTAATTTCTGTTCTGATAAAGACTGTCAGAGATCACTGCCCAATAAATTTGAATACATTCTTGTGCGATCATAATCTTCTCCATCAACTGAGCTATCTTAAAAGGTCGACATACTACTGTGAAAAGGCTCTCAGTACAAGATCTGAATAACATCAAGAATGAAAGAGCTGGTCAGAAGAGTGGAAGTGATTGGTGGTATGTCATGAAGAAGCTTTTTGCATTCCATCGACACTCCTTTTGAATTGTTTGTTATAAATGCTCACTTTGTAGAAGTCTTTATTGATTAGCAACATACTGGATATGAAATAACTTATCCCCTTTTCTTATATCAAGTATATCATGTGCGAACAGAAATATAAAATAAATGTGGTAATGACCAGCGTCTGTTCTGTATAATTTTCAAATCTGTTCAAAATATTTAAGGTTATTCCATTTCCGATACCAAAGAATGAAGTTGGATGCCCCGATGATCTCCACCTCTCTCGGGCTTTCAAAAGCCTCATATATGAAATCGCTGATACTTATAACCTAAACACAAAATAAATGCAATTTGAGAAAATTGAAGCCCATCTAAGTCGCTCACCCCTTTATTAACATCTTTAAGGGTCAGAATGAATACTACGATAATGCCAGTCATTTTGATTTGGAAATGGTAAAGACTTTAGACCGAGTTTCCCATAATGATTGACAACTTCAAAGCCTGAACTGGCTTTCCCAAACGCACCATTTTTTTCTTTAGTAGCTTTTTAACTGACAGAAGACAATGTTGATTACGATGGGTAGATTTCATCTAGTCTTCTCATTACTTTAGGTTCCCCCACTCAGCTTCGATAGCTTTTATTATACAGTTTATTATACAGTTTAATTAGATTTCAGCTATGCCCCCAATTTCGCTGTCCGACCTCAAAAATTTGAGCGATGCCCAGTTTGCCTCCGCTGTTGGTGGTCTGAAGAAAGACGCCATCATTTCGTTGTTACGCCAAGCGGTCTCTGCTCTCTCTACCTCGACTCCGTCCACCAATGATGGCCCTGGCGTCATATCATCCTTATCTGACTCCCTAACAAAGCTTTCCTCTGATGTTTCCCCTCTGCAAT
>CABFPE010000039.1:1425704-1438963 GCA_900660155.1 Hofstenia miamia | reverse complement strand
TTTATTTACAGTAAATCTATTTGCAATCAATTGAAATATTATTTAATATTTATCTATAACTTCTAGAATATTCGTAATATTAGTGTAGCACACCATCACATGGTTATGGCAGTTTTGTTGCACTTAACAATTCCTTGCACAAATTAATGCACAATAGAATAATTGTTTGTTAATGTACTGTTGTAATTTTCATGCAATTATCCACACATTTATCTTAACTTTTCCACATAATTTGTGAATAAGCGTCTCAAATTATACCCTGTTTACACGTGACATGAGACATGCATGTCTTGTGTTTTCACTGAGCGAATGTCACGTCTAAACACCCAAAACACGCGACATTCAACTAGTTAAGTAGAGCACTTGAAAAAGATTCGAATCTCAAAAGATTTTGATTTTCTCGAGTGTCTTATGTCATGTGTCACCGTGTAAACACTCAAAACATGAGACATGCATGTTTTCGAATGAAATTAATTAACAATTGTACCGCGTGACATGCATGTCTCATGTCACGTGTAAAGGGGATATTAGGAAATGGATTTATAAATTTTTTACTTTTGATGGTAATGAATCTCTAGTCATGACTACCCACTACACAAACTGCTGTTATTTTTATGAATAATGAGTTGTGTTAAGATGTCATAATCTGCATATTGTCAGAGGAATGCTTCTGATTCATTAATAAAATTATTAAACTCTGCATTATGGAGAATACAAAAACGATTATGGATTCATCAATTGAAGAAAAAAGTTAATTCCATACAATGCATAACTTGCTATAATCGTAATACATAGGCATATAATAATAATTGACCCTTACTCTTATTTTGATGAGCAACACTACAAAAAAGTAAATAATTTTTTCATCAGAAAATAAATTATAGAGTACAATATTAAATCAAACTACATTTTCCAATGAAGAAAGGAATCATTTATTAATTTGAACTTTATCAAAAAACCGATGGATGGCATGTGCTTGTGAATATCTAAATGTTGGATTCCTCAGAACTAAAAAATTTATACCAATTTGATGAATTATTTTTCAAAAGAATAATGAAACCTTTCAATTTATCATTTCTAGTATCAATGTAAATTGTTTTGATCATATTTAAAGTCCTCAAAACCACATGAAGGTTACATTAATGAATATTTCATTTTCTATGACTAAATTGATATTTACAGCTAGGAATTATAGAATGCCTGTACTCCAATTATGAGCAAGTATGAAAGCAGTTTTTAAAAATTGTTTTTATTATGCTAAGTAAATTTCACTGTAAAGTATATTTATATATATATATATATATATATATATATATATATATATATATATAGTGTTCCAATGGGTGCTCTGTAAAAAAACATTAAAGATTTTGAACTAAATTTTTAATTTTTTTATTCTTAAGCTAAAAATTGATTAAAAAAATTAATTTAGTTGTCACAATGTTCTTACTATTAAACACTTTGGGAGATTTATTGAATTTTTTACATAGATATGAGCTCTATAATATTTGACATTTACACCAGAAAAATGACTATCTTTAGTGAAATGATTTTTCAAGAAAATCCATGATAGCTTTATTGTTGCATCTGAAGCTAGAGCTCTTTGTAGAGGGTTTTAGTCACTAAAAAACCTTCAATGTTTCATGGCTAGCCTTTATTCACCACAAATATTGAATAGCAATTAACATATCCTTCAGTATAAAGTTTTATAAATAATTTAATTGCTAATTTGTTAATAGGCACCAAAATATAGCATAGATAGTGTAGAATTTAAAATTAATACATATTTGTTAATTATCTCGAATTATATTGTTTATGCCCCCATGGAGAGCATAGGCCCATGTGCCATCAACAGTGCATATTTGCAAAAAATTTTCTTACTAAGCAGATTTACCTTGGATGTAGAGCTGTTAACACATTCTGTCAGTAAATAATTTAGTTCATACATTCAAAAGAATTTAATAAATTTTGAAACAAATTTGTTTTTTCTAAAAAACTGTTTGATATTCTAACATGTCCACTTACTAATGCAGTTTGGTTATATTTGGTTTTAAATTTAAATGCAATTTTTATATTATACTTACATTAAAATTTTAAGAATTTTTTAAAGCATTAGGTAGTTCAAAGAGTTTATTTACAAAGCATACAAAATTGTTTAATAGCACTCTGTTGCAACAAGTAAAATTCTTATGTGTTTTTACCCACACTAATGTGAAACATTAAAACAAAAACAGTGAAGTTAATTTAATCAAATAACCTCTATCAGAAACTCCATAGAACAAACTGGGGGATAACTCTTATGTTCTTGTTTCTTAATACCAATCTGTAAAATAATTTTATTTAAAGTTTGCAAGAGGCTAAATTACCATAATAATTTTTGGTTTTGCAAAGCAAGAATACATCCCAATTATACTTTTGCTACTCTACCTAATAAAAGAATGAATTTACAATGAGAACTTAGCCACAGCAATTTTTTGCTTCTAACTTTAAAAAAGATGTTGCATATGCCTGAAGGTCATCAAATTAGTCTAATGCTCCTAAAAGAAAAAAAGGAGCAAAACTATCATATTTGACTTTCTTGTGTCAGGAAATTATTTATTAGGTACAGCACAAACTTGGCCTTCAGCTTTTGTATTGTCCATTTAGGCTCATAGTCTAAGAGAAAAATTATAATTTTTGTTGATCTTCTCAAAATTTTCTCAAGATGAGGAATTCTAACCTCTGTTGAAAAACTAACTGTGAAAAAAATAAAATCCTATTGCATTTTGCTTCATAGTTATCAAATTAATGTACATTCTTCATTTCTATAAAAGGTCTTGTGTTAAGCATATTGCTATAAGGTTTAGAAACTTTTTAAGCAGCATGGTGTAATTTACTTCATGCATTGGGGATTGAGAGACTCGCTTGTGAGTCTGAATCCGACATGGCCTTATTTGACAACCTATTTCCATATTACAAAAATTCAAATTTTTCAATGTTAAAGCTGCAAGGTGCTATCAACTTGAAAATCCAACAAAATTGGTTTGTTTTCCAATAAATCACGCTTTGCTATGCACAAATGTTTAAAATAGGAAATGAAATTAATTGTCAGTATATGATTGCAATCTCTAATAAACTCCTACTACAATCGGGTAACATCCTTAGGAAAGTTTTTAAGTCGAGTTCGAATTACACAGACTGCGTTCGAGTTCTTACTCATTGAGTTTGTGTATTGTTTTATTGAAATTCCGAGTTCGATTGAGTTTTTTATAATTTCTACTTTCTTAGGTTAAAAAACATTAGTTTGACAAGAATTTGAGTTTTCTAAGCTAAAAATAGTTATTTGAGATTAATAAAGAAATTGAAAATCATTGAAAATTTTAAAGTGTTTGCGAGTTCGAATTCAAGTTTTGATGATCAAGTTTTGCAAGCTTATTCGAGTTAGATTTCGTAGCAATCCGAGTACTCGAAACACTGATCCTTAGTATTTATTAACAATTTACTGAAGCTGCCTACTAAGCTTTTGCAACACTGAAAAGTTATTAACTTGTCAGAAACTTTTTGGTTCAAAATATTTGTAAAGTAAGTATTTACTCATTTAATAAATATAAGATATATGGCATTAAAGTTAAGATTTTTTTTTGAAACTCAATATAATTTTTGTATATGTAACAATAAATTTATGGATATCCGTTATAACTATATTATTAAGTTTGCCTTCAATATTGGCTATAATTTTATTTCTACAATGCCATTATGGTATCCTTAATGTTGTACTTAGTGGTATGATACCATAACATAATCGCACCACTGATTAGCATTGAACTCTTTTTAAAAGCATGCACACACTGTACATCATACACATTTTTCAATTGGCTCTCGGGTTACATCAGATAAAAATGGCGATGGTTGACTGGTTATATTTTCCAGATGATAAAATTTGCGCCACGTTTTTAGCACATTTTACCATCCTTGTTTGTAACAAGAATTCATTATCTGAAAAACCTATTCTAAACACATTGTTGATTCGTGATAATTAACCATGCCCTAAATTATGTATCAGCATGATTTTTGCTTAACCAAGCACATTTATCCTCTCGGTGAGCTGAAAGATATTAGGATCTTTCGAAAATATTGTAAAAAATGGAATATCAAAACTGAGACATTCAATTGATAAAAAGACTTATCCAATCATTGAAATTGAGTCACGTCATTGCCACCAGTTGGTGCTACTAATTTTTCTGTGCATTTGTAACACTATTTGTTATATTCTTCAGAATATTCTTTTTTTGGTTTTTTAAAGCAATTATGTTTCTTTCATTCCCAACACCAGAATGTATTTGTTGTTGAATTTGCTTGCAAGCACTTCATTATTGTTGAGAAATTCATTGACAGGTATTTCAAAAAGTCTTTGTACATAATAATATAACATAATTGAGAACTGGAGTAGGCATTACTTATTCACAGCATAATTACATCGTTCATTTATGTAGATACGTGGCGTCCTGTATACATACAAATAAATGCATTTCTGGTGGGCGTAGCATGCATTTGAATATTCAATGTTTACTCATCTGTAGGTTCCAGCTGTACACCGATCGCAAAACCGATAACGTGGATTTTGATGATACCGATAAATATCGATACCGCGGTATCTTCCAAAAAAATGAATCGGTATTTTAGTTAAGAGCATGTGTTGAATGCAAGCACGTGGATGAATATTTGCACTATGAAAGCTTGGCATATTTCTATACGAGGTCTAAGATATGGCAATTTGGAAAACTCAGGAAATTTCTTAAGAAAAACGATCTATTAACGATTTTGCCAAACGGTGAAATTTTTGGCCCCACACCCCACACCTACAAATCCTCACCACAAGTCCCATACTAAAACACAGTAATAAAAATTTGCGCCATAAATCCCTATAGCCAATTTTTTTACAAAACTATTCGGCAATATTTCAATACAAAGCGTTTGTAGACGCAAGATTTTATGTATATTTTAATGTGTACATAGTTATTAAGAAAAAACACTACAACTTTGAATTAAAAATTCGGCTTGTCGGCTAACAATAGCAATTAAACAGAGACGGGAAATTGTAAAGCATATTATGGGCTTAATTTAGAAATTGTTTTAAATCATTATCAAATACTAAACGCTTTGAAAATTAATTTAATTAAATTTATTAAAAATTATAATTGATAAATCCACATACCGCCACATGGATGCTTTTCAAATCTTATTTTGTTCAAAATACGCAAAAAAGTTTACAGTAACTAATAATAGAACTCTTGTCTTTCCAACGTTTATATTTAGAGAGCTGGGATTTAAAGAGTGTATTTTTAGTAAACAAATAACAGCGAATAATTGAAATAATTTTGATTTGTTCAAATTTAATAAATTTAATAAAATTAATTACTAATGCGTTTAGTACATTAAATCTATTTTAAAACAATTCCTAAATTAATCCGATAGTTGGTCTTTGTTTAACTGTTGTTGTAACCAATTTGCAGAATTTTTAATTCAAAGTTGTGGCGTTACTTCTGAATAGCCCTATGTTAAAATATATAACATTATAATAAAATTTTACAAGTTAATAACTATCTTCACCATAGTCATACTCTGTGAGGCCATTTTCTAAAGTTTGAAATTTGATATTTTTAGAAATACTAAGGCTATCTTCAAAAATTCTTGTCCCACAAATCCCCGCGAGAATTCCCAACAAGTTAATATTTCACACCACATAACATGTGCTGTGGCATAGTGTGGTTTGGACAAGCCGGCATTAATCATGCAATTAAAATTATATGTTTGATTAGCCGACAAAATGTTGTCATAAATGCCTTCACAAAAACGAGTATTTTTCGTAAAAATCAGATTTACAAATGTTCCAATTCGTGTGAAGGTGCAAGTATTTCTATGTAGCACAATAGTAATGATAAATATTTTAACCAAATTCAATCCGAATTTCTAAAACAATCACGTGTAAAAACGATAAAGGTTGTCCCATAAACAATCTATAACCTCAAGTTGAAACGTCCTTGAGATGATACACATTACAGCATAATTATATCTCATGAAAAAATCTGTTTTTTTCAACCTTAACTCAATCCGTTTAGTTTTCAAAAAATCAGCTTGAACCTAATCCGAATGATATTAGTTTTTTTCTTATATATATAAATTTTTGTTAACAGCATTTTACGTGTTGACACCATAATGTGCTTAATTGATGTTTGCTGGTCGACTCATCTGGACGGTCGGGTCAACTTTGCTGCCATTGTAAAATGTTAACCAGGTGAATGCGCTGCACATATCATTAAAACACTAAAGAGATCTTGCCTGTAATATGCATTACGTAATGGCTTTAGAAGCAGTTTATTGCATGAAATAAATTGATTGGCAATTGCCAAATAATTTAAATTGAAAAATAGAAGAGTACTGAGGCCTTCTTACTGAAGAGTTACATAGCAATTTAATATAAATTTTTTTAAAAAATGGGAATACGAAGTAATTTCATCTATCACATGTAATAATTTCGACGAATATTTCACTTTTCAAGTGTACTTTTGTGTTAAAAAATATCAATGATTCAAAGCGAAAGCAAATTTTACTATTAATTATAAATCTTATGAAAGGCTTCAAACAGTCAAACTCTTGGTTGCTTAAACAACCTCGCTTACTCAAGCAACCCTAAATTATGAATGTAATTTACCATCTTTAGATTTACTCTCTCCGCAGTTATGTTAATATGTTAGACCCTTGACACAATTTACCTCTTGAATCATCTATGGAAAGATGCAACTGTACCAGCTACTTAAATATGAGAAACATTACTATTTGTTTAGTTCTTTCAATTAAACTAACAATGAATTAGTCATTGGTACTAAATTTCCACAATTACCAGATAAAATCGTACTCTTATTAACACTTGATTAACGAATAACAAATTCGTCATACATAGCTTAACGGCAAAACTAAGTTTTAAGAAAAAACAGTTAGTTTTATAATGAATAATTAGGACAATTAAAATATTGTTTGTTTTTGTAAAATAGAAACGAGTAGCATGCTAGAAACTTTTTGCAAGAATTACAGGATTTTCAAAATTCACTAAGAGTAATATAAATGTACTCATAAGTTTTATTTCATGTTTGAAATATGAACAAAGATTAAAATTTTATATTTTATCTACTTTAGAAAAACAAATCAATGCATATTAAGATTCTGTGAATTTGACAGGAATGTTGGTTGTCTTCTGAGGTGATGGTGTTATAACACGTTTGTCTGCTTTCAGCATCATGAGGCCTTCCGGTGAAAGCGTTGTTTTTAAACTTTCAACAATTACGTTATCTGAGAGAGTGAACTTTCGTCGAAACTCCATTTTCTTATAGTGGTTTTCTGTGTCAGTCATGTGCTCCCCTTCAACAGTAACAAATCTGCCATTAACACTGACTTTAAGCTCATCAGGCCTATAACCTGTAACATCTAAGCATGCTTGCCAACTAGTAGGATCCTCTTTGTTGTCTGAAGACAAATTGGTAAACAATTTCTGTTTCAATGTGTTCATTAACCGATTTTGTTCCTGCTTAGTTTCTTCAAGTTGTTGTAGTTCGTCTGCTAAGCTAGAAAACATTTCAAGCTCAGGAACGTTAAAAAATGGCTGAGCTCTTGAGCTTTTCAACCCTGAGAAAAATGGATCAGCAGCGAAAATGTCTAACGTTCGGTCCATGGCAGTAATCTAATACGTTGTTGTGTGATGGTTCCAATATTTTCACACTCTTATATACAACCATTTTTTTAGCTATTTAATAACAAGGACCAGATTTAATGAAAACAATACTGAATATCAGAGAAACATGTTATAAATTTGCTTGTTTCTAGTCAACAACTTGCTGTAAAAATAATATGAATGAAAGCCAATCAAATATGTTCTTTTAATAATAAGCATTGCAAGCTGTAATGCATTAAATTCTGATTTGTATTTCTGCAGATGTCACTATATTTATAGATAGGGCAATTTTGTATTTATTTGAAATTTCCAACCAGATGATTAAATGCATACAATTTCAGCTGACGTATGTAAGACTTGTAAAGGTTTTTTCCGTTAAATAAATGTATTTGGTCACGAGGACAAACATATTTATCTCCATCAAAAAATAGAATATGATTAACCAATACCTATGGTTGTATGACGAAGGGATGAAGCCAATGGGGTAAGGAATCATAGCTCTTCAACCCATTCTATTTAGGGACATCCTGCAATATTCATATCAATTTCACTAAAACAATGATTTTAATTATTGTATTGCAATCAAAATTATTAATAATCATAATAATTATATGATTATATGATACATCAGTCAGAAAAAATAATGAAAATTTTGCAATATACCTCACTAAACCAACTAAAAGAATTATTATTGTTGCTTGTACAGAACAACGCTGATGTTCAATTAACGGAAGATAAAGTACACTACTGTACATGCGAAAACGTATGTTAGAAACAGCCCGGATTTATATATATATATATATATATATATATTCACTTTCAAAAATTTTTATAAATAATATTAAAAAAATTGAGAAATTTTTTGGTAGCTAATTATGATGAAAATTACAAATAAAGTTTACTAGCTGCTATGATTTTTACTGATGAAACCCATCTAGGACTCATCGTCAAAGAACTGTTACTTATTATTTTTATTTTAATGTTTGTTTACGAACAGGTGTTTTAAAAGTATTATATGTTGATCTTTCTCGAAATAATTATAAATGATAGAACTTCAGTAAACATTGAAGCATTGAAAAAAAGTGCATGCTCTAATCAGCACTGTGTGTCTTAAACGATTCAGCTTTGTCCACATTTGCAAAAAACTTTCTGCAAGTCTACTAGGACGTAGTTAACTTCTGGGATATGGACTTGTGTATGAGTATCTGTGCTCCCCTACATTTGTAAGGAAAACTTTTCCTGTGCTTGAAGTTGATGAAAATATTAACTCTTTTATCTTAGAAAAACTTTCAATATCTACTGTTCAGACAAAAAGACGATCTAAAGCCCATGACAACAAACCTTAATGTTTTGTATACCCTAACCATAATAATTTCTCGCAAAATGCCTGTATCAATTAGGCCTAACTTAATACAAAATAATGGACAATTTGCATGAATAATTGATTAAGAAAAGTAATTATTTCGATTTCAATTTTTGTTAATATGAAAGGCTTATAGGCGAAATCTATATACATGCATGCAGTGACAATGATGCTCAGTTTTGCATTAATTTTAAAATTTTTAAAGGGAGGGTACAAAAGCTATTTTATGCTGATTTATAATACTACAAACAACTTGCTTTAAATGATGCTGAATGTACTCATTGAGGAATGTATTGACCCTTTTTTCATTTGTAATTTTAAAGATAAATCTTTTACAAAATTTGTTTAGTTTTTCTATGATTAGGGCCTTTAAATTTACATTTCATAAAACTACTCAATTATTGTTTCAATCGCATATTTTGAAATTGTGGTGTAATTTTTTTCACATTTTGATCCCTATGCTTAGAGCAGTAGAATTTATATTTCGAAAAATCGTAGCATCCAGAAAATGTTTCAAATTGTGCACTAACATGTTTTAAAAATTGTAATTTATTGTTGTGATGAGTCATTTACACATTTTTAATAATAATATCATTTCAAAAGTTATGATTTTTTGTACACTATTATTAAATTGTGCAAAAGTTTCGCTCATTGATAGAGAAGTGAAAATTTAAAATAATTAATTACCCTTTCCTTAAATAATCATTAAAATTTTCATTACTAATATATGAATTTTTTATTTTGTTTTCACCAATGTGACATTTAACTGTAATTTCGATTGCCATGTGGGCGTGTTTTTGTATGGAATTTTAAACTAATTGCCTGCAGCGTTATTTAATACAAGAATGTCATTCTTTTCACTTGTATAAAAAATGAGCCTTGAAAGTGATGTATTTCACATCTCTATAAATTTTTAAAATTTGTTTTAAGATGTGCTTAGTTTAAATTAATGAATAAAGCTTATCATGGCAGTATATATTTCGCTGAAGCACTCTTCTTAAAATTTCACTAAAGTTAGCAAAGGTGTAAAATGTGCTGAATAGATTACAGGAACCTGACATTGAAAAATCAATGATTTGTAGCCGTGTAGTTAGGAACTGTAAATTGACATTTTTTCAAAAAATCTTTTGATATTCATTGAAGCAAAATGCACCATACAAAATTCTATTGTCCAAATTTCCGTTTTCGAGTGCATTGGATGACTGATTGATCGCCTCTATGAGAATAATTTAGCTTAAAAAATGTTGTAAGAGGTGCTTGTACAGTAAAATAAAGTATGAATCCAAATATCAGGGAAATTATAGTAAATCCTATCGTTAAAATGCCAGCATTTAATGCGGAATAAGATAAAGGTGCTAAGTTCGTTGCTATGACAACATAGGCTATTGCTGGTTCTAGAAGAAATGCTGAAAAAATAACACGTCTCAAGATTTTCCAAATTGACCAGTTTGAAAATTGAAGAACAATATCTGGCATGCATTGGTATTCGAAAGAAATGATTAAAATAAATAAACTAATGTTCCAGACAAATGAAGCCAGTGTGTTATGTAGAGCAACAATATAGCTATTCAATGATGGCGAAACTCTCAAAGGATAATAAGCAGTCAAAGAAACAATTGTTGCAAATATATAAACTAACAAAATGAATGTTTTCTGGTATTTTGAAAATGAATTTTCTGAATCCTTATATTTGTGTATAATCACAGCGGCATTAATACCAATAGAGAATGGTATTAAGTGGTAGTAAGGTCTTTTAAAATATGTATCTATTTGGTCCACTAACTTCACATCTGCTGTTTCCACCATCATGAAACCGAAATTGTACAGAACATCACTTTGTAAACATATTATAAAGTTAATAAAAGCAGAAATAATTGTGAGAGCAAATGTAGTTACTAAGATCCAATCATTGCATTTAAAGAAGAAGAAAGCTAAAAATATGAAAATAATTATATAGAACAGCACAACATTAGATAAAAACCAAGACCAAGGTAGGAAAGATCCGCCGTCAAAGAGGCTATTTAAGAAAGTCAATGAGCAAAGGTAATCTAGCACAGTTTGGTTTCCAATAACAGTACTTGGTCTCCAAAGAGGATTATCTGTAAAGTCTAACACAGTATAAATGTTGCTAATTATTAATATAACTGCAATGTAAACAATGTAATAACGTAATAGTTTGTAAATAAATATTGCAAAGGAAGTTTTAATACTGCGAGAGAACCCTTCTAATAAATTATGTGTTAAGAGAAAAGTTGATGCAAAGTAGAATCCATCAATAGGTAATGGAACAGCTAAAAAGGGGGTCAATAATGGGTTATGCATCGACTCCGTTAAAACTTTAATGTTGCTTATAAAGTATGGATAATTGTCCACATCCCAGTTAGTCAGTCTTAATACAGTTATTATTGAAGAAGACCAAACAAATAACAAAACTTTGAAACAGTCAATATAGTGAAAGTATTTGAAGACTTTGCTCTTGCTTCTCACAAGCAACCTACTGTTAGTGATTAAAGAAAATGCACACAGCAATTTTAGAACATAGTTTGATTTAATTAAATGTTCGTAAGTAGTAACCGTGAGCTCATTGATTAAATAATCTACATCATGTTCTGAATAAAAGGAGTCAAGATCAAAGCTGGACATGCTAACTTTAGATTTGACAAGTTTAAATAATGAAAAGTCAAGTACTGTACCAAAAACTATTAATATCAGAATAGCCAAAATTATTATAGTTGTTATTAAGGATCCATTTGAAAAGCTGTGATTAACTCCGCATAATGCGTTAGTTGACGTTGCGTTATACTTGATTGATCCATTTTTTAGATAATAGTTCTTAATACCTTCCTCATTGCAGGTATCAGGCATGCAAACGCCAAACCACACATCTGGTTTTGAAAAATTTATCTTGGTCATAGGCATTTGTAGTAAGCACATTCTGCAAGGAATGTCATGTGGATTTGAATTTTGACATTCCTTTACCGAGCCAATCCACAATAAGTTTCCATAGAATACTCCAGATGGAAACTTTCCAAATGAATCAGAATAGTATGCTAACGCTCTTGATTTATTTAAGGTAAGCAAGTCTGCCAAGCATGTACTTGTGATGTTTCTAGAAGCGATAGTTGAATTCACAATACATAAAAATGACAAAATACAAGCAATGTACTTATTCATTTCATAGAATGGAATATGTAAAAGCAAATAAATATTTACTATGCAATTAAATAAATAGAATCCTGTCAAAATGTATCAACAAACCTATTTAGAAAATTGAATATTTCATGCAAACATGGTATTACGATTATTAATTCAATTATTAATATCCAAACTATGGCACACAATGTTTTATATTTTACATTTTGGTAGTATCAAGTATGAAGTTACTTATGGGGACCCCTATATATAATATATATATATATATATATATATATNTGAAGAACTTCAAAATATTTCAAGGGAAAAAAATTAGAATCAGTAATACTAAATTGACACCAACTCTTCAATTTAAGTAAACATTTGATATTTTTAAAAGCAAAGATGTATTGGAGAAATGCAATACTCTTTGCATCGGAAAATCTAAGCGTATTTCCAAGCAGGGATCAAGGAGCACCTAATGTAAAATATTTGCATGCAAAAAAGAACATCTTCAATATAGGAGTAACAACTGATTAATAAAGATTAGTCCGACAAACAGGATATACCATTAGTAACAAACAATATCAATAAATGAAACGTATTTTTAAGCGTATGTTAACATCAGCATCATAAATTTATAAATCAAGTCAATTGAAATAGAATACATGTATACAACCCCTAACCTGATTCTATTAACTATCATGATACACATTTTGAACGAATTTTCCAAGTTTTTTAAGAAATTTGAAACTCATTAGATATTGACACATCTATTGGTGAATACGCTTCAATCCAATTGTGAAAATTTGAGTTAAATTTATTCCTGTTTCGGAAGTACTTATAAATGTTAACTATTTTTCCATGAAAATTCAGATTGTTTAAAAATGTAATCTACAACGGCAGAGTATTTTGCAACCAGTGGCGCAGCCAGAAATGACAAATGACGGAAACGGGGGGGGGGGCACACTTGAAAACAGAGTGCACGTTACATTCTTTACGAAGCGAGTCTACGTACCACCTTAACCTACGTGTACATATATATATATATATATATAT
>CABFPE010000039.1:1402647-1424771 GCA_900660155.1 Hofstenia miamia | reverse complement strand
TAATATAGAAAATAGCTTGATATCTGTAGACCTACTTTTGGGTTATCCTGTATATGTATATATATATATATATATATATATATATATTTATTTATTGAAGAACTAAATTGATGCATTGATGCCAACTCTTCGGTCTTAAGATTAACCAGTACATATACTCAGAAGCACAGGAAGATGAAATAAGATTCAAACAATTAAAGAAGATTAATCTTAAATGGAAAAAAGAAGAGTTAAGATTAAATTTTTAGGAAATTGTTTGGATAATTCTTGTGTCCCAAAGTTTTTGCATTTATCAATTCTCCCGCATCTTCAAAATTTCAGAAGACATTTTAAACCAGTCAACTTAAGGCACTGCAAAAAATAATTAATAAAATACCAAGATTGAAGTGAGAAAAATTAAAGAACTGTTGAATAATCAATTATCTGCATTTTCCAATCCAACATTAATTCTCAATATCGTTAATATACAAGTCGAAGAATGTTTAACATCAATTGCTAATAACATGAGAAAAAAACTTAAAAACTTGGAAAAAGAAAATGGTATTGAAGAAAAATTTTGTGTAAATGATACAGTTGATAATCTAACATCAAGAAAATTTACTGCCTTAGGAATAGAAGCTCTTGCTTATGGAATGAAAATGTCATTGCTAAAAAGAATAAATTGAAAGTTAAAATTGAAACTGAATAATTTTTCAAACAACTAAATAACATCAATAAATTCACTGAAGAAGATAAATGGCAATGAAGAATTAGAACATTAGTTAAAACATACTGCAAGAATAAAATTCATGTACCTGATAAAGTTGTACAATTATTAAATGCTCTAAAGAAACTATTTACATTGGCAAAGCAGATAAAGGAAGTGCCATTATAGTAAAAGATCGTACAGACTACCAAATGGAATGAACAAAATATTGACAAATGAAACTAAGTTTAAAAAACAAGCTAAACATCAAAAATATACAAAAATTTCTTCATTCGAGAGAAAGAAAATTTCAATAGGGCATAGAATGAAAGCTAAAATTTTAATAAGAAAATTAACACAAAATTTAAGTTCACAATAAAATAATTGACATAGGGACAGAAAATTTACATCATAGGCTTAATATTTTCAGGAATAACCTGTGAACACTTGTGACCGAATATGTTTTACCATGACTGTATATATTATTTAAGGGGAATATGAACAGAAACAAAAGCAGGCCTATAGCCTGATTATAGTTCATACAAGAGGAAAGAGACTTAGTCAATGGACAAGAACACTAAATTACTAACATGGGTTGCAGACATCAAAGAAATACACTGTAGGGGCACCACCAAAAAAATAAAGGTAAAAAATGACGTGATGCTGAAAAAAATATGTATTTTGAGCTATAGTGTGTTAAATATTGAAATTTTATTTCATTACGAAACAATTTTATGTAAAAAAATTGTTACTGCATTTATTTTTCTGTTATTCATTTTTTTCAAACAAACTGAACCAAACCGAAACCGAGAATTTTTACCAAAAACCGAATTGAACCCTCTCAAAAAAAGAAGAAAGGAAGAAATTCGCCATCAGTTATTGTTAACTTAAGGACGGTGTGCTTCTGAAGGGCAGGACAGATTAAAAAAGTGAAATAGGATATGGATTACCAACCTAAGGGGGGCATGGCATCGTAGCCTCCCTTGCTCCGCCACTGTTTGCATCTCAGGCACAGAAATCTAAAACATTGCGTAAAGGCACTTGCCCAGGTTCACCGAGAGAACCTTAAGCTCGGTTCACTGAAATTAATGCAAATTGAGCACATTCTAGTTAAGACATCATTCATTCGCAAATATTATTATTGAATTTATGAAAATCGAAAATTATGCAATTGCTCAATATATCCAAAATACAATAAGGAAACACTTGTTGGTCAACCTTAGCCAGCCTAGCGTCTGTATTAAAGGACAAAACGTTTTTCCACATTTACAAAGAATTTACTCGGAGCCTATTCGCAAATTTCAAAATGGGTAGGTCTATTGGGAAACATACTTTAATAAATGTTGAAAAATTATCATTAAGGCGTATTGCCGTGCCTGAGGTTGTTGAAAAAATTGACACTTTTTCTTTGATAATTTCGAATTTTTAAAAAAGATTTCAATTCTCTCTATACCTAATGTTCAAGTATTTAAATGGTTTTGAGTCAATGGAAACAACAAAGAACTTTGAGTATTTCTTGATACGTGCAAAGATATTCAAAACGCATTGAGGCGTGACAGAGCCTTGTCGCGGACTTAGAGTGAAAAAATAAGAAGAGAGTTTCCTCTATCACGCGCTTTTAGATTGATTATAACTTTGATAGATTTTGAGCTGTAAGTGCCTAAAAAAATTTTTATAGGATCATGAAAATTTTTCAAAAATCAACAGGATGTTTAAGGTTAAATAAGGATAGTGGAATATCAAAAAATGTGAACAACGTTTTCTACGAATATAGTCAGAACTAAAATTATGCTTTGAAAAGAATGGCCCACATATCAAGTCCTTTACACAAGAATTTTCTGTTATGTTAAATTGAAATATGTATTTACTTATTATTAAAAAGAATTAATAGCAACCTAAATAGAAATTTAACGTAACCCATGTCATACTTAATAGTTTCTATAATTTCTTCATATATGATAGTATATTTTTTGTATCAGCAAAAAAATCAAAATAGTTCCTAGTTTTATAAGAAATTTAAAAAATAATGTAATGCACTAAGTATTTTTTTTATAAATTTATCAAATATATTTGTTTGTATGTATATTTTGTAATTTTAAGATGATTTTATGCTATAATTAATTCCAACTCAATTTTTTATTAATTATTTACTGAATTTTTATAGATTGCCAAGTTTTATAGATAAAAATTGATTTTCAATTAAAGGAAATTAACAAAATTTCCATTTTAAATTCCTCAACTGTTTGATTGAAAATTTACCAAAGATAATTGATAAAAAATGAATTTTTTATCAAACTACAATTTTCAATTTAAACGTGACAAATGCTATAAAAATAAAATATTTTTGCTCGGAAAGGATAAAATCAAGTTTTCATATAATTCAGTGTCAATAAGTTCCTACCTTTCGCATTATAATATATATCACTATTAACCTGTAAGAATAATTTATTCATGATTGCTTGACTAAAAATTTTATTTACTCAGTATTGTTAATAAGTAACGCAATGTTATTTAATTATTAATTGATAACAACAATGAAAATGCTTTCAAAATGTGCAAAATATTCAAAAAAATTTTGTTTCAGCAGATGTCTCGCCTTGTTTCTAATGTATATATAGTCAGAGAATTCCATGTTCGTAGAATATATTTATTCCATTATTACAATTGGATTTGTGTTCTAACACATAATTGACATATGTTGTTCAGATCATGCATTTGAACTGATATTATAAAATTTAAATTCTCTATGTAATGATTAAATTTCATACTATTAAAGTTTATCAAAGTTTTAGTAATTTTATATTGATATTTTACCAACGTTTTGTAGAAAATCTATTAAATTACTTTGCAAAAACTTGCATAAATAATTAAATTTTTTTAATAAAATTTCAATTTTTTATCAACATGGGATATATATATATATATATATATATATATATATATAGTGTCTTACCTAGTTTTTTATGTTACCAGTTGGTGTATATATTAAAGAGTACATTTATTTTATTATTAGGAACTAAGCTATGTACAGAGGTTATACACAATGAGGGATACAAAAGGTGCACTCACAACAGGTAATAGAAACAGTTGAGCAAAATTTTATTCTTCAGAACATAACCTTGAACTTGTTTATGTTGATCACAACAATGCAAAATGTAATGAGGCTAGGTGCAGAGAAAATAATGCTGAAACATAGAGTAGGTAATCTATATGTGCTGAACCAAATAAATTTTCAACGTTTTTTTCATAAAGGAATAAATAGTGCCACTTAAATTATTTTGTATAATAGCTGTCATTAAGAAAATTAATAAATAATTGATATAATATCAAGAACAGTTAGAAAGACCTTTAATAGCACATACAAAATAATTTGCCAGGTCGGAAAAATTTCATTCAAAGTTAAAGGAAGAAGTTTATGTAATCACTTACATTTTATGCCACATTGTTATTCTATAACATTGAGTGAAATAGGTCAACAGCATAGATATTATCCCAAAACTTCATCAAATCTTTCCAAATTTTAAAAACACAGGCGAAAGATGCTTTTCAAAGAGTAAATTAAAATTTGATAGAAGATCAAAATATCAAATTGATTAATGATTGTTTTTACATATTGAATTATTATATGATGGCATAGAGATTACTTTTGGTTAGTGTTTCAATTCCTAATGTCATTTTGGAATCGCTGTTGATGCTCAAAATAGTTAATAATTGTAAACATTATACACATTTAGGATATAATACGGGAAGAATTTATCAGTTAAATGCGCGATGTACATTATTCTACAGCTGGTGAAAATTCTCAGCGCAGGTGCACCAATTCAATTCTATTGATTTTATATGCATGTATTTGGTTGAATTGCTGCCAGACTTTAAAATACGAAAGGTGCGGCAACACTAAATCAAATTCCTTTGTTTGTGTAGTTTTAAAATATGATGAAATGATTCTCTTAGCCGAAGGAGAGTACGTTTGGCTGAAGAGCACCCCATCTTCAGGTGCCACTAAATGGATCGGTGCAAAAATACGTCGCAATGATGGAACCACATTAACTTTGATAGATGACAATGGAGAAGAACATCATTTACCAACAAAGGCCACAATGCAGCGTTTACAAGCAATGCATCCATCTTCAATTACAGGGATTGAAGACATGATACAACTTGGTGATCTTCACGAAGCCGGGATAATGCGCAATCTCCTTCTTAGATATAGGGAGGACTTAATCTACACCTATACTGGAAGCATTATTACTGCTATTAACCCATATCAAACATTGCCTATTTATGGAGGGGACCAAATTAAACTTTACCAGGTACGCAATTCCTAATTATTAAATACTCAATATTATACGTGTTTTCTTAACAAATGCAAAACTCTTAGCCTAAAAACATATGGAAATTCATTTAGAATATTTATTCTGTTTTATTTGGAATATATGCTTTCGTCACTTTAACAAGATACATCTCCCTGAAAATGTCCTGTTTTTAATACATAAATTCTCTCAACATTTTTAGATATGCAGTTTGTGCCATAAGTTAACCAAACTTTTAATCTCCTTACAATTTCTCACTCATGTGAAAGAGTTTGCGTAAAAACATGCCACATTCAAAATAAAATATTATAAAGGTAAAATAAATAGTCCACATAATATCATTATTCCAGCAGTCATTTACTTATTACAGGTGTTGGAACCGTGTCGTCCCGTGCCCATTTATTACAGAAATATTCGCGCTCGTGCTGTCCTTGTGCCCACCTTAAAATACGCATACAATATATTTGTTATTATAGTTGATATACAAGTACAATAGTAAGAGGTGAATGCATACAGCATATTAATTTTCTAAATCTATTAGCATATTAAAATCATTTAAAGTTTTGTTTCTTGAGTAAATTGCTTAGCTATTTATGTTCATGCCGTGCAGTGCGGTGCCGGATCCGTGCCAGAATATATATTAAAATGACCGTTAAGCATTTTTTGTTTGATTCATTAATGATTTATCAAAATATTAGCAGACACATACACTTTCCATTATGTTGATAATATCATTGAATTTGCTATTTGTAAAAATCTTGTTAATATTCCAAAATTTTTTGCATTTGAAACATCAGATGTAAGGTTATTTTCAAGGAGTAATCCGAGTTCTAACGTTAACAGATTCTACTTCTAATTGATGAACATTGTTTAAAATATGAATATTATTTCCAGTTATATTGAATGTACTCTTCTGAAATATGTAAAAGAATTGTATGTACCCGTGTTAACTAGTGCGTGAATAACTTTAATTGCCACATTATCATTTGTAAGAATCATTGGCACTTGCAAAGAATTAACATCAGTATTTTAAGCTAGAAAACCATTTTTTTGAACATCGCAAAATGGAAACTAATTTGAATTTTATTATTAAAATGTTTAAAATTTAATAGTCATATTGAATTTAATTGATAGAACAATAAAATTTTTACAATTAAATATTATCATTAAGTTACTCATTAGAAAATCGTAATTTCATATCTTAAAAGATTGCGTTATTATCTTAAAAAGAAGTCTGTAAGGCACATTTAAAGAGATTAACGGCTTGCAAAGACTTTAAAGATGTGTTTTAATGCGTAAGGTACTTTTATAGTAACTGACGCACTAGTTTACATGGCTGGTAATTGTGGGTTGTTCTCTCATTTTTCCTATAAACATAAACTTGAATGCTTAAATATTAATTTCCAAAAATATTCAAATATAGGTAATTTGTAGATTTAATCATTATTAGTCGTTTGTTCTAAGTATAAATTGTTCCCCCTGGGGGTGGGCTAGATTGAGTTGGAATTCAAATGATATTCTATCCCAATTTTTTCCTAAACCGTTTCAAAAATTAATTTTCAATTTTTTTCATTGCAGTAAATAAGTTGTTTCAAATTTTTCACGAAATTAAAAAATCATAGTTACAATCTTCATAAAATTAAATTATTATGCTGTGTGTTTTTGAAATGTATACAAGTATGAATATAACGTTGACAGCATAAGCGCTTCTCAAACTTAGTTTATTCATTGAATTTTTTGGAGTCAATATCTAACTGTAAATTATCAAATTCTATTTTCCGTAAAAATGTATATACGGTAGCCTCGTCACCAAGTGACTGCCAACGTGCGTAGAGCACAAATACAAATTTTCTAAACCAAAAGCGCAATTTATACGACACTAAGCTAAACAAAGCTAAATTTGCACAAGCAAAATGAAGTAACAGTAAATATAAATAAAACACTATAGGCGCTAATTAAAACAAGGGGAAGCAAAAGCAAATAGATACAAAAAAGCCAAGAACGCGCTTTTATTTCGGGTCGAGATAGCTCTCCCCAAGCCACAATACTTTTACCAGTAATGTAAGGTTAAAAAGTAAAAAAAATGTAACATATTGAAAAAAATATTCAAAAATTTCAGTCTGGGATCCAATTATATCTATCTTCATGCCCCATAAAAACTTTTGGATCCATCTCTGTTTGGGAATACACGGTAAATGCATGCTGTCGATGTGAAGCTCCTTAAATACGTAAACCACATGAACTTGAAAATCATAAATTCCATTTCCTAAAAATTGATTACAAATATTCTAAGATTAAATTGTAACCAAAAATATCGTCTACGTTTATTCAAATATATGTAATTTCATTTTTTCTTGAGTATGAAATACAGTGTTGTATATATTTCAACCTACTGTTTAGGACAGACGCATTGGAGAGCTACCTCCTCACATTTTTGCCATCGCCGATTGCGCATATCACAAATTACAACGTATAAGAGCCAATCAATGTATTATCATTTCAGGAGAATCAGGATCAGGTAAAACAGAATCAACAAAACTCATCATGCAATTTCTTGCTGCTTCCAGTGGTCAACATTCTTGGATCGAGCAACAGATTTTGGATGCGAATCCCATCCTGGAAGCCTTAGGAAATGCAAAAACAATTCGAAATGACAATTCTAGTCGATTTGGAAAATACATCGATATTTATTTTACTTCCAATGGGCACATTGAAGGAGCTAAAATTGAACAATATCTTTTAGAAAAGTCCCGCATTGTCAGCCAGGTATCAAATCACATTTATATATTATAAACCATACTATTATGAAGTAATTAAAATATTAGACCTAAGGCTGCAACCAATTTAAATTCAAAAATTTAGAACATAGGATTTCGATTGTTAACGCAGACCCTATACAAGAATTCGACATCTAGAATCAGAAAATTTTTTATAGGGGAATCAGAAAGAATGCTTCCAACGATAAGGTAGATCATGTCCAAGTTGTCAATTAACCTAAGGTCGGTCATCAATCCCTGTCAAAAAATAACTGCTGCAATTGTGTCCCATCTCATCCTTTGGATGCCGCAGCTGCCTCATGTCTTTACTAGGCAGCCTAGCAATGTACATTTCTGTCTCAATAATCCATCCTGAAAATATGGCGTGAGCGTCTTAATGTCCATTCAAATTGACGTGCATGGATTTTATACTAATTCAAAATGCATAATAAATAAAATATTAACAATTAGACTGCAATGTTTCTGTCCTTCCTAAAACATACTGCGTCAAAATTTTACTAATGTTTTCAATGTTGAAATAATTTAAATTTTGCCACAATTTTAATCCTAGTTCGGGGGGATACTATTCACCCCTATTATAATCCGAACTAATGATGTAAATAGCATAGTGTTGGGTATGTAGCTAGACCATATAATGTGAAATTTACGTTTCTGATACAAAGTTCATATTACTGTGATGACAGCAGCTTGTTTTGCTCTTTCTGTACAAATAGCGATTTTTACTTGAAAATGGGAGGGAAGTTGCATTACATATTTTTGTTGATATCATCAACCCAAGGGTGTCTCTATGGGTTTCTTGCACAAAAACAGGCCGAAAATATTTGAGCATTTCCGTAATATAGCTAAAACAAATTGTTCATATCTTCGGAAATACACAACGCCACCTCCTAATTTTTTTCAAAAATGTGCATTCTAAATAAATATTACAAATGACAAAAATTTCAAGCTAAACAATAAATTTTTCTGAGAACTATGAATAAAATAAGAGAGAGGTGGGTAGTTTTACCCATCCCTTACTTCCAACATTGCGCTATCACGTTTGTGACAAAATAATACAACAAACACAAATATAAATAACAAAAAATGGTAAAAAATTCTCTTAATGGGCAGCCTGTTACATTTGAACATTACTGTTCAAGCAATTTTATGACTTAAAATTATTGTAATAAATTTTCGAAGCATTTTTCTCAATGAGACATGTGGTGTCCCAATGCGACATTAATGTGGTTTGACACTAAAATACAACAAATGATTGTGAAATCATGGTTTTAAAAGGGGTTTGTTGAGTATTGAAAAGTAACTTTTAGAACTGCTTGTCGTAGACATACATATGTGAATTATAAATCATATTGGCAACGTCTACTTAATATTTATGATTATGAAAATGACAAGAGTGCTTAAAAATTTATTATTAAATTTTGATAGATTGAAAATTTATCGCTTGTCAAAATCACCTTCCAGTTGCCAGCTTCTAAAAATAGTACATTAAATATTTATGGTTATACGTCGATAACAGATTACTTGGCTCTCGTTCACAATGTTCTCACTTGAAGTCATAAAAGCGATTGGAATGCTCTTTCAATTGTTATTGAATCGAAATCCAGATTATAGGCTCTTTTAACGGTTGATTTTTCATAAAATTTATTGCTTCTATTTATTGAATTCCCCATACACCTGTCGCTCTTTCATCTCCCTGGGAATTGCATTGTTTGAGTTCTAAAGCGTTAAAAAGTTATTCAAGATGTACGCATAAAATTAAATAAGGGTTTGTAAACGTTTCGAAACATTATTGAGGAAAACAAAATTTAATCACCAATTACTAATATTTCAGAAAACAGAAATATTTTAGTGCAGTTGAAAATTCCGATTTTTGAATACAACTGTACATTCTGAATGCTTTTAATATCATTTATGCATTCATTCTGTAACAAATAAATGTTTTCTTAAAACTTTCAACTATAATAGCAGATGGCTTGATTCTAAATAAATTTATGTTCATGATGAATGATGCACCTATAAATGTTTTCAGTATTTTTTAGTCATTTACTTACTCATTAAAAACATTTCGAAGCAATTTATTGAGTCCATTTTGGAAAATGCCTAAATTAATCGTAAACT
Source organism: Hofstenia miamia (assembly GCA_900660155.1). Classification (NCBI taxonomy): domain Eukaryota; kingdom Metazoa; phylum Xenacoelomorpha; order Acoela; family Hofsteniidae; genus Hofstenia; species Hofstenia miamia. The sequence goes on along the minus strand of CABFPE010000039.1, from coordinate 1,414,878 downwards.
AGTCAATAACTTCAATAGGATTAAACGCTTGCTATGTAACTGTGTTTAGGCATCAGAAGAACGTAATTATCACATATTCTATTGTCTACTGACTGGGCTTTCTAAGGAAGAGCGAGAAAATCTGGTTTTAACACAAGCCTCAGATTATAATTATTTGAATTATGGGAAGACCTCAAAATGTGAAGGCAGAGATGATGCTGTACAGTTCAATATCATTAAAGGTGCACTTAAAATATTGATGTTTTCGGAGAAAGATGTCGAACAGATGTTCGAATTGCTTGCAGTCATTCTACACATTGGGAATATTGGTTTTGAGTCAATTGAAAAAAATAACAATGATATTACCGAAATTACTAATCACTACCATGCCAAAATTGCTTCTACAATTCTTTCAGTCAAAGAAGACCTCCTTATCAAGTCTATCACAGAAAAAATTACGATTACTGGAGGAGAGACAATTATTTCTCCAATGCTACCAGAAAAGTGCTTCGATGTAAGAGACGCTTTCGTAAAAGGCATGTATGGTCGTCTTTTTGTTTGGATAGTCAATCGTATAAATGGCATCATTTTTAAGAATATGAATGTGACCCCCTCAACACTCTCAATTGGGGTTCTTGATATTTTTGGTTTTGAAATATTTGAAAACAATAGCTTTGAGCAGTTTTGCATAAATTATGCAAATGAAAACTTACAGCAATTCTTCGTCCATCATATTTTCAAACTAGAACAAGCTGAGTATGACAATGAACAAATAAACTGGCGTTCTATAAAATTTGTGGATAACCAACCAACTTTAGACTTAATTTCCATGGACAACTTAAATCTATTTGCTTTAATTGACGAAGAAAGTAAGTTTCCACAAGGAACAGATGCCACTTTGCTAAATAAGATGCATCAACATCATCATACGAATAAATTATATATGAAACCAAAGTCTGATATTGTTTTAAAATTCGGAGTTATGCACTTTGCTGGACTTGTGGTATATGAACCTAAAGGGTTTTTGGAAAAAAATCGAGATACCTTCAACTTAGACTTAATGAGCATTGTACAGTCATCACGGAATTCATTTTTAAAACAGCTTTTCGATGAAGATATAAAGATGGATCAAACTACAAGGAAAAAAACTACTACATTGGGATCACAATTCAGAAGATCACTAGATTCATTAATGAAAGCATTGTCAAAATGTCAGCCCCTTTTTGTTAGATGCATCAAGCCCAATGAGTACAAAAAAGCGAAGTTATTTGAAAATGATTTGATCTGCAGACAACTGCGCTATTCGGGTATGATGGAGACTATTCAAATCAGGAAATCTGGTTATCCCATCCGACATGACTTTGCATATTTTATCAAAAGGTACAAAATTCTTGATCCTTCTTTGATAAGGCTCGTCTTGAAAANATAATGATGTTTAGATGATGAATATTTCTTTAAAATCGCTATCACAATTTCGTTTTTCTTGATGTTTTCTATTCCTCCATTATTGTGGGCGTAAGTAAATTTGTTATTAAAATACATACAAACATATTGCGTTGTGTTGTGTGAGGCTTACATTACATATCCAGTGTGACAAAATTTAAAATTTTTACTTTATCCAAAAGATTCCTATTTTTATTTTTTAGCGTAGTGACTATCATGGCCCNAGCATTGTACAGTCATCACGGAATTCATTTTTAAAACAGCTTTTCGATGAAGATATAAAGATGGATCAAACTACAAGGAAAAAAACTACTACATTGGGATCACAATTCAGAAGATCACTAGATTCATTAATGAAAGCATTGTCAAAATGTCAGCCCCTTTTTGTTAGATGCATCAAGCCCAATGAGTACAAAAAAGCGAAGTTATTTGAAAATGATTTGATCTGCAGACAACTGCGCTATTCGGGTATGATGGAGACTATTCAAATCAGGAAATCTGGTTATCCCATCCGACATGACTTTGCATATTTTATCAAAAGGTACAAAATTCTTGATCCTTCTTTGATAAGGCTCGTCTTGAAAAATGTCGGTGAAAAAGGCGCAGTGAGAGCACTGTGTTCTAAAATTTTTCCCCCTCAAAGCAATAATTGGCAAATCGGGAAAACCAAGGTGTTTCTTAAGGAACAGTTAGATATTCAACTTGAAGAAAGGCGAGACTCAATAATTACTGATAAGATGATTAAGCTGCAAAGCTGGTATAGAATGTGCAAAGTCAGAAGAGAATACTTGCGTTTGAAAGAAGCAGTGATTGTAATTCAAGCCAAAGTTCGATCAATTCAGATAAAAAGAAATTCAGAAAAAATGAAAACTGGGTTTTCAAAACTAACAGCTTTTGTGAAAGCAAACAATCAGAAGAAACAATATCAGAAATTGTTAAAGACAATAACTTGTTTGCAAGCTCACATTAAATATAAACAAATACAAGCAGAATTGCAGAGAAGGAAGCAAATCTATAAGGCAACTGATGACATATTCAAACAGTTAGCCAAGGACAATACCACAAGTGAGTTAGCATACTATTATGCTAAGCGACAAGAAATTATAAAGGAATATGATAAAATTTATGCAAAGCAATTGGAAAAATCTGCGTCTACTATACATGCAAAACTTAGTGCAGATAAATTTTTTGAGGACAAAATCAAAGATTTCAAGAAGGAAGTAATTTCGAAAGCTCCGCCTCAATTCAAAGAAAAAGAGACTAATAATATTGAGAACATCTTTGATATGAATAATCCCATTGATGGAAATAAAACCCTCAGAGCTAATGTATTTAAAGATATCGAACCATCGGAAACGTCGAATGAAGCCAGTATAGAAGAAACGCGTCAATTACCAGAAAAGAAAGAAGAGGAAGATGAATTTAATTTTAAGAAGTTTGCAATGACGTATTTCAAGGTAAAATATATATATATATATATATATATATATATTGTATAACTATAATTTTTAAGAAAATGCTAGGATGCATTAAAACATATATTCCCTAAAGAATCTTAAGCATCTGGAATTCCATATTTTGTTAGACATAAATATCTTAAAATTTTAGTCTGCGACGCCATTCCATACAAATTCTCCAGTAATCGAGCCATTGCTAAACATCAAAGATCAATCAGACAGATTGGCAGCCATTGCTGTGTTTACAGTGATAATGCGATTTATGGGTGATCTCCCAGAGCCTGAAGTTTCAAATGGTGTCCTGACAGAAGACAACCAGTCAATGATGACTAAAATATATGAAACTCTTGGCAGAAATAATGCATTCAAACATGATCTAAATGAAATTAATAGTAAGTATTAAATAACTTTTTTTAAAATTAGATTTCATACCTTACATTTTGCTCAAATATTTTTTCACTTAATATTAGAAAATATAGTCAGAATATGAAATAAAATATAATTTGTTAGACATTGCAAACGTTGAAAGTTATCAATTTTTGCTTAGAACTATAGATTTTACAAATATAATTTTGCATATAAACTGTCTCATGTTTTATCTTTTTGTAATTTGAACCCCATTAACCAAGGCTCAGAATCATTCCTTGGAAATAATTAGAGGGATTGTATTCATCGTAATGATGACTATTGTAGATTTTGAAACTGCATACATTCATTTTAATATAAAGTCTCTACTACAAATAATGATCTTTAAATTTTGAGATTTTAGACTATCCTCTAAAACATCTCCTTCAAAAAGATATAATTCATTGTCTGAATATTTTCAATAGATAGTTTCTTCACAGATTATGCATTAATACAATGCAAAAATTTATACTTAAGCTATGGAGATTTGTGTATTTGGATCTTGCTTTTTTCTGTAGAAAAATCACTAAGATTATATATATATATATATATATATATAATAAAATAATAATAATTGGTAGATTTGTAACTGAAAATAATTTTTGTCAAATATTTTAGTAGGTCAATTTTCTTAGTAAGACGTAAATATTTAGAGACAAATATAGAGATTGCTAAACATTCTATGAAGACCAGAAAAAAACTCATTTCATTAACATTGAAGAAAAAATCCAAACTACCCGCCGAAGTAAATGACCGATTGGAACAATCTGCGCAAATTTCAAATCCGAACTTTATTGAAAATCGGCCTGCTAGCAACTATGAAAAGCTACATTTTATAATTGGAAATGGGATATTGCGGCCAACCCTTCGAGATGAAATATTTTGCCAAATTTGTAAGCAGCTAAGCAACAATCCTAGTAGTAATGGAAAGGCTCGTGGTTGGATACTCTTAGCGTTGTGCATTGGTTGCTTTCCACCAAGCGAGTTAGTGGTGAGACCACTAAGATGTAAGAATTTTGAGTTATTTAAAATGAAATGAAATATCCAGCCGTCTCCTGGGGACAGATTTTCAAAAGTGATTCGGATTAAATTTACTAGCTTAATGTATTGCTATTGAATGTTTTTATTATGCGATATTAATTGTAGTTTAGAGTGGTTAATCCCTATGATTATTGCTATGAGTTTGGGACAATATAATCTCGCTATGTATATGTTTAATGTACTGCCTCATCCCTGAGTCATCGGTCAACACAAGCTAAGTTACAATTTTATTATACAAAGCGAAAGCATGGCACAGAACAAAGTATATATGGCAATTGATTTCACTACTGTATGTATCTAATAACCTCGAGGTGGTAAATATTTTGGCAAATATACATTTAAATAGTGGAGATTCATTGATAATTTGTGGTTCCCCACTTCTCACAACCATATAATTTAGCCTTTCTATCAAATCAAAACTCTTCCAATTATGCTGCATATTGTGAACAAAGACTTGAACGAACTTTTTGTAATGGTCCAAGATCACAACCACCCACTTTTGCTGAACTGGCAGCTTCGAAGATTCTAAAACCATTGACACTTCAGATTATTTTTATGGATGGTACAGCCCGTAAAGTAATCGCAGATTCAGCAACAACTGCAAAGGAATTAGTTGTTGCACTGTGTAAAGCCAGAGGCGTCAAAGATGAATTTGGGTTCAGTTTATTTGTGGCTCTGCATGACAAGGTACTTTAATAGTAGATTTCGTTTATTTCTAAGTGGATATTCATCATTTGGCGTAAATGAAAATGATTTTGCAATGTACTGGAAGACACGAGGAAGTAATTTTTAAAACATTATGCTTCTAAGCTAAGACATTGCAAATTTGCTATAACTTTTAATTTCATTGAGAATTTTTTTGAAGTAATTTTAAAATGTTATTGATACTGAATAAGGTTCTACATTGTGTGACAAAAACTGAAAGCTTTGCAGATAAATTTCAAGACTTTTGTTAAATTAAGTTTCAATGGAACCATAAGGAAATATTTTAAATATTTCTTGTAAATAAAAGAAGAAAGATATTTGTGGTAGAAGTTCTTCAAAAGTCTAGTTGCATTGCTTGATTTAGGTTTTTTATCAAATACCAATATTTAGGTCTCATCTTTGGGTAGCGATGGTGAACATGTATGTGATGCCGTCTCTCAGTGTGAACAATATGCGCGTGAATTGGGATTTTCAGCTTCAAAGGCGAAGTGGCGATTGTACTTGCGCAAAGAAACATTTACGCCATGGCCCAGTGATCCATCTGATTCTAGCGCCATAGAATTAATATATCAGCAGATTCTTAGAGGAGTCAAATATGGCGAGTATAGAATAATGAATGTTGATCATATAAATTGGTTACTAGCGAGAAGGCTTCGTTTGGAATATATGAATCCCCAGGATCATAGAAGGGAAGACATCATTCAAACATTGTCTAGTTATCTTCCGGAAAATCAACCTTTTAAAAACAATTCACAAGTGGACTACATCCTCCGGTAATCTTAATTCTAACATTTGGCAATTATATGTTTTGATAACTAAATGCTAAGTTGCTGAACTTTTTAAAATACAGAAGTAATTAAATGGGCTTCTGAATGTAATCTTCACATTACTGCTGTTCTCAAAATGAATTTGTGAAAAATGCTAACTAATATACCGTAAATCCTTGTCTATAAACCGCATCCACTTTGCCACACGAATTTTGTCCTTCCTCACATACTTTTTCCATCAATTTAATTTTGATCCGTACAGCTATGCAGTTCTACCTGACGAATGGAATTAAGTGTTGGCTATTTCGTAGTGTCTTAAAGTTGAATAAATTATTTTCAGCATTTCCTCATTCTAAAGAATATCTTAACCTTGAACGTAGTGAGAAGTTTACAGATGTAATTTTTAGACTGCATTTATAAGACGTAATCTAAAGTTTTTAATACAATTTTTGGCTTACAGGTGTGGCATATACACAGGGATTTATATAGTAAAGTGGCTCTTACCACAAATTTGATTAATTACGTTTGAATAATTAATGTTAATTGTTTGCAATATTTTTGTAGAAAACTGTTATCTTGTTAATGAAAAGGACTTGATAATGTGCTAATAACTCTGCTTTTACTTCCATCTCTATTTTTTAAAAAAAGGTAAAGGATGTGGCCACAGGTTTACCTATGAGCTGTTCTCTTTGCCTATGGAGGTGTTTACCTTAAAAATGAATAAATTATGTAAATCAATCAAATCATCAAAGCATACCTATGAAAGATAAGCTAGAAAAAACCATAGGTGCCTAACTATGAGCTATTTTACCCCGAGAGGTATGTAGCTGGCCACGTGTCTGTAAGGAATGATTGATTAGCGAACTATAATTATATTACATCGTGAATTATTTTGCACAAATATTTGATTGCATTGATGCTATTGTCATAACAGCGAAGTACACATCATATTAGAAAGTGTCACTTGATCAATTCTGTGTATATCAGTACTACCAACATTAACATCATTTTCTTTGAATCAAATTACAATTGCCATAAATTAACCAGCAGAATAGCAATGCAAATTTTCAATTACGAGTAGGGATTAATTCTGTTTCCTATGTACTCACACTGGAAATTCAGCTGCTATAATATATTCTGTGGAAAAATGAGTTTTAGCTAAAATATTTTAGTTCAAGTCAAAGACTTAGAGAACGCACTGAATTAGAGTGTAAATATGAGATGGTGGAGTTTGCTAAAACAGCTTGGCCTAGATTGTTTTCATATTATTTTGAAGCGGTTCGCATTTCTGGACCACATTTACCTACAAACGATCTCACATTGGCTATAAATTGGTCAGGATTGTATGCAGTCGATGATATGGAAAACATTTTGGCAGAAATTTCTTATTGCGAAGTTGTTAAAATATCAGCAGGAAATGGTCCTCAAATATTTGCAATTACACTTATATCAGGTACCACAAATATTTATGAGCACAATTAAATGTCACTTATAAAGAATTTGTGAATAGCTTTGAAGGTGGACGTTTATGTTCACTTCTGATAACACAGGTGTATGGAAGTGTCAGAATTTTAAAAAATGATTTAGTGTATTGGAACTGAATAATTTTTCCTCTTTTCTATTTGCAGTAATTTATTTAAGAATACCTAAATTAGAGCTGCAAACTGTCGGTTTTGCAGCACTGTAGACAAGAGGTAGCCAACAAAAAATTAAGAGGTTTTGTCAGGCCTTGAAGGGTATAAAAATTAATGCTATACAGTTCTATGTCCGATATAGCTCCAAAAACCAAATGTAATATCCAAGGGCTTTTAAATATTTAGAAGCCCTTGGTAATATCACTTTATTAATACATATTCTCAAGAAATACTAAATTCTTGCAACTTATATTTTTATATATTTTTGTAAACATAATGTATCTTGCTCTGAACAACTATGGCTTAGAATGTTCTGTAAGCCTATATATTTCATATGTCAAATCTTAATGAGAATTGCTTTATACATAGATAACTTTATCATTTGAAATCAACAAGATGAAAATACCTGCCTAACCCTGCCATATTTTGAAGTGCTACTTGTCGGTAAATGGCAGGTTGAACCTCTTACTTAAATAATATTGTCTCTGCAAAGCATTGAAATAAGTGAATTAGTTACAATTTTAGTCCCAAATGTTTATCCTATAGTATCTTAGATGAAGAATACATATTTCATTCAACTAACAGCAAAGACATTGTGCGAATTGCTGACTACATGCTCAGTGGGTTGAAGGCAAGAGCCAAATTCGTTGTTTGCCTCAGGAACGCTCCTTTAAGTGGCGAGCAGTCTGAATTTCTGCAATATAAAGAAGGTGATCTACTACAATTGCCTTCTGGTGTCACTGGCTCACAAATTGCTAGCAGTACATATTTCAATGCTATAAATGTTAGAACTGGTGAAGCAGGAAGCGTAGCCAGGGAATTTATTTACATCATTCCTCTTCTTGAACGACCACCATATGCACTGATTGAAAAGATATTAGAGAGAAGAAGTCACCAAGGTCTTTTGAATAAACCAAGAACAAACTTTGAAAACTCTTCTAAAGTGCATACGCTAGAAGCATTCGCAAATGATAACTTCAGAGCCAATCTAAAGAAAAATTTCACATTGAATAAAAATAGCAAAGAGGTAACATACATTTTATGAAACAGTTTTTAAGTCTTAACAATGCTTAAGAAATTCATCTACACTTAAAGTTGGTATTTGAATAAGCCAATAAAATAAATTCAATTACTATTATTTCAAATTTGTTGTCTCTTGAATGATTCATTAAAATGCTATGCTCGATGAATCTAAAATCCACAGAACAATGATGTATATTTATAAGTAAAATTCTCACCTTTTCTCACTTTCAAGTTGTGCTACATCTCTTATTTGTGGTTTACATGTACATGATGTAACCCGACCATTTCTTTGATGGCCTATTCTTGAATAAACCCTTATCGACTAATGTGATGTATGCAAAGATTTAGTACTGAACTAGAAACGCTGTAGAGATTTGAGTCCGTGCACACACCTAACTTTTCCAATTTTCAAAAAACATTAGTAAATCATGTTATTTGGTATGGCTTTTCGTGAGATGATTACTATAGAATGGGTGCATAATTTTTTGAAAATATTTTTTTGATAGAACATGGCTGGACCAGACAAGGCGAATTTTTTAATCATTTTTTGGTGAGATATTACTGGAGTTAATAATTTTTTCAATTTATCCTGAACATTTTTCTGTAGTTAACAAAATTTACATTGCAGCTACATATATAAGCAGCAAAAAGAGTGACAATATTCGCTTAGCATGGACTCATTTCTGATAGGGTGCACATAGTCATTTATTAGTATTGTTACTTAACGTCTTAGCTCTTTCGCAAATGGAATCGTCAATGACATCCGTATCTCTTTTATCAATGGATATAAGCTATATACACTAACCAGGTTTTTTCATGAAATTTAGCCCTATTGAAAAATCCACAACTTCAGAAAATTCCCACTTTTTCTACCCTTTTTCAAAATAATGATGTCGTCATCGGAGTAATGACGTCATCAGCAACTAAGAGCTGGGTTAACGCCTCACCGTGTGAGTTCAACAGACAACGATAAGTTTTGGCAAATAGGGCTAAGATTTATTAATATTTGCAAATAACTTTTGATTAAAATGATTTCAATGTACTTGTTTCACTACAAGATTCATAGAATAATTTGTTTTCTGTTGCGAATTACGTTTTGGCTTAACACTCGAATGGTATTGCTGTCAAATTCTATGAACATAAATCATTTGAGTTATGTAAAATATTTTGTGTAAACTACAGTATAATATGAACTTTGATGTCTAATTAAATATTGAATGTTGCTAAATACCAAATTAACACCATTATTTGTTTTACAATGCATATTATAAAAAGGTGCAACCGCGTAACAATTTTTATCCAGTCGCAAATAGAACAATAGGCTTATTTGTGTTACGGCTTCTAAAAAAATTATTATTTAGTGAGGTTGGTTAAAAGGTTTTCTAAGTTAGTTATCATTTTCACTTTTATGACTTCTTCAATATTATAATAATTAAATAAAACATCTCAATAGTTTGAAAGAATTTCAAAACGGTCACGTATCAAAGTTCTAATAAATTTTATGGTAATTCATTGTTTGATCTCGCTATTTCTAAGGAATTACTTATTTCACTGTCCTTAGATTTTGTGGTCACATTCGCGAGAACCTTTAAAGCATCCATTACTTAAAAAGATACTTGCCAGTGATGAAATGTCAATGGAGGCTACCTTATCATTTGTTGCGATTTTGAAATATATGGGAGACTATCCGTTAACTCGGAAACCGCGGACTCCCACCGAATTGACGGATCTTATATTTGACAGTGCCTTGCGCTACGAGGCGTTGCGTGATGAGATTTATTGTCAACTAATCAAACAACTTACAAACAACCCGATGCAAGACAGTTATGAAAAAGGATGGCAACTTATGTGGATTGCGACCGGACTCTTTGCACCAAGTTCACAGGTGATTTTTGATAATAGGATTATTAATATTATTATATTCATTGATATGCAGTTTTTATGTCTTACTTTTTATAGTATATAACTCATTTGCTATTCAGTGTTCAGTGCAGTTATAATTATCGAATATATAAATTTTATAATGTCAATTGTTATTAAATATTGCAATGAATTCAATGTCTAATAATGACGTATATTTTAGTTAATACATATTTTTGTAAACAAAGATTAAATCTTGCACATGTATAAGACAAAATTGAATCTTAAATGGATATAGATTTTCTTTTTCTCCCAAAATGGTGCTAGTCTCTGCTGATATCCTGGGAAACCACGAAATGCTAATGTAATATTTACTCTAAATTCCACATTTTATGCTACCACTGATTCTTATAATTTTGGTTATGAAAATTGCTTAACAACTTTCAAAATTCTTTTAAGATGTTATCTGACTACCCAATGCGTAGTATAATACTAGTGATAAATAAAATAGAAGTTAATTTAAGCATCTGGGAATCATGGAAAGAAACTCATAACATCCGCAATGTGTTGCTATTAGGTATAAAATTTCCGTTCTCGAATAACAACTTTCATAATTACAAATATAAATTTTTTATTTCTTTGTGTTATTTTTTCTTATGTACGTACACGTACACCGTATTTTGGATTTCAGTATATTTAGTGAAAATCTCTATCACGCTAGTGCATCAATTTTATTAGATAAATTATAATCCGAGTGTTATCTTTAAAATTGCCTCTCTAATCAGAAGAATTTAGCTTTATTATAAGAGTCTAAAATTCCAGTTTAGAACGTCCTAAACGAACTCATTCAGTTCTTGAAATCCAAGATCCATCCTCTTTCTAAAGTTTGCTATGAAAGAATAGGAAAATCTCGCAAGCATTCTTCAAGGACGTTTCCACCTCATAAAGTTGAGGTTCAAGCTATTCAGAGTAACAACACTCATATTTTTCACAAAGTGGTCTTTCCTGATGGAACAGAAGAAACTTTTGAAGTAAGTCATCTACTACTCACGGAATGTTATGTATTAATTTGAAAATTTTTTTCTTTGATTTTGCTGAAGGATTTATTGGCTAAGTAAGAGAATCAAATCGGATAAGTAACCACTTTAAATTAAACAATTTTTTTTGCAGTTTAAGGTTATTGACCAAAATTGACTGTATTTGATTGTTGTACTAGAAGAGCATTTAATACTATTGTTATATTTCAAAATTAAATTTTTAATTTTAAAAATATTTTTTTTAAGTTTTTCTTTATTCTCTTCATTAATATTATTTGTATGCATTATTGCGTAGGTCGTTCCATTTTCTAATACCTTTTTCCAAGCCCGATCCCGACCCCCGCGGTGGTCTACCGTGTAGGCCCCTTTTTAATCCCCATTTTGAGTTGAAGCACTGTCTATTTCTGTTCGGATTTATATTTAGTTATATATATATTTATAGTCCATGTTTATTTACTGTTTTAATTCTTATTTATATTCGGATTCGTGTTGGGTCGCAAACTAAAAATTAAATTAAAAATTCGGATCAAAACTGGGTCATGAAGCTTCGTATCCAGATTGGATGGGGGCCTAAAATTTTGGCTCCAATTTCAGCTCCGGTTTCGCGTGTCCTGAGGAAATAACGTTAAATAGCAAAGTAAAAAGCTGAAGCAAATCTTTCGAGCATTTATTCACATGCTGGCTCTTACGAAAAGTTATGCAAAAACTTCACGAATTTATACACAAAAATAGTTCTAAAACTAGTCATAAGTAATGTAAGAATGTTTACAAATTTTATAATACTGTGTTAGATTTGTAAGGGGCACTGGATATTATAGTAATATTAGTAGTAGTAGCAGCTAAAGTATATATATATATGTATATTTATATGTATATTAAT
>CABFPE010000039.1:1349391-1392358 GCA_900660155.1 Hofstenia miamia | reverse complement strand
CATTTCTAAACACAGCTATAAATATGTGGAATGAATTACCAAATTACATTAAACAAATAAGTAAATTAAAAAACTTTAAAATGAATATTAAAAAATATTTTTGCACTTATAATATAAAAAAACTGAAATGGCGAGGTTATAAATTTTCTAATCCTGATTACTCTATTAATAGAAACTAGCAATCGCCATAGCCCAAGTTAACCACTTTTTATTTGTAAATATTCGTTGTTTTCTTTTTTTGTTTAGTTTTGTATTACTTTCTTGACGCTTTCAGAATTTGTTATCAGTATTTCTATTTATTGTTAAAACAATTTCTGAATATAGATTTTTCTTCTTCTTCTTCTTTTGAACAATAGGATATATTCATGAGCTGCCTGCTATTGCATTTAAACGGGAAATACGTCAAACACTAAATATTGTTGTGGATTACATACAAACTAGATTTTCTCTCATTTAATTCTATTATTGCTTGATCATTACTATAACTCATTATTAAAATATAACTATAGTAATGTATCCATAGACTTCTTTTTTTAATTTGTGTGAATTGTATATATGTATTTTGTGAATTTAATGACGCTATTCAGATAAATTATCAGTAATTTAATTGCTAAAATTTTTCGGAATAAAGAATATCTTATCTTATCTTATCATTTCAATGACCAATACATGTTCCTTCCGGGCAGAATTAATTAACTCTCGTTTTCTTATTGATGTATTTAGTTTATCAATTTTCTCTATTTTTACATTTACTTGAATGTTTGACAAATGTTTTTTTCTCTTAGAAGCAATATTTTATTTTGTGATTTTCGATGCAGTGGACTGATCATTTAAATCCAGTAATTGATATTAACCATATTTATAGTAGGGGAAAAGATTCTACCCTAATTTATCTTAAAAAAATTTCAAAATTGAAATTAGCTGAAAAATAACGGAAAATTTTCTTGCATGAAATTTAGTTTTTTCATTTTCTAAAAAAATTGTGTCAATATTTTTGCCCAAAAAATTTATTATCGATTGTTGCTCCAAAATATTTGAAGGATTCAATTTGTGTAATTTTTGACACCGAAAAAATTAAGAAGTGATTGATTATCTTTATGAAAGGGAGACATGACACAGAATTTTATTTTAGAGGGATATACAGTGAAATAGTGCATATAAAATATCTTAGTAGTTGAGAGAGATTTGTTTCTAATTTACTACTTAATGTTTCTATTTGATTATCATGTGTGCATATGTATATACACGTATCATTAGAATACTGCACTATTCCACAATCTTTGTTTAAATTTACATTTAAATCATTCAATACAACGAGAAAAGCAGAGGCCCAAAAATAGCGCCTTATTGAACACCTTTGTAAGTTTTGCCCCAGTTAGAAACAATACCATTGACCTTTACTATTTAAAAAAGATCACTTAATTAGCACCTTATTAAATGTAAAAATTAGAATAGAAACCAATGTGTTCTAATTTTCTAAGAAGAACATAATGATCAATGGAATCAAATGCTTTGGACAAATTAATAGAATAACTTCTTTTTGCTGTTATGGAGCTTTAATAATTTTAGTAAAAACAGACTAAAAGATATTTTCGCTCAACTTGAGCATCGTCAATTTAAAAATTTCTCTCCAAATATGCATTATTTAATGAAAAGATATCTTTTAATTAAATAATGCATATTTAGAGGGAAAATATATTCTTTTAGTCTAATGGTTTTACTAAAATCAATAGAAGCAATTTTGACAAAATGGATGTCATCGAGATCTCCAATTTTCAGTAGCGTAAAGCCGAATTGAGTTGTTATACAAATATTTGGTCAAATATTAGTTTTTCGAAGATTTTTGCAAAGGAATTCAATCATTCAATAAGCATTTGAATACATGGCTTTGAAAGTTTGACTTTCAAACTTTGATTTGTAAATTTTTTTTAATTCAAAGTTTGGTTTAAAATGTGCTATTTCTTAGAAAAAATTCTTACATACAAAAGAAATGCCTATTTATTAGGCGAAAATATAGTTCAATATACAATAACAATGAGGTGGCCTCAAAACCACATTTTACCTATAGTTTTGAAACTATATGGAGTGCATACTAGAACATAACTTCAACATACATAGTCGATTCTCTATATAAAAAGATGATTACTGTGCATAATACATAGAGCCATGAAAATTGCAGTAAATACCCTGTCATTTATTTATTCCAGATAAATCAGCAAAACAGAACAACATACATATGATAGTCACAGTTTACAAAATGTGTTCACTATTTGCTTATTTATCAAACATGCTAGAACAAGTTATATTTAAGTGAAGGATTTATGAAATGAGATGAATTATAAAGCCATCAGGCAGATGTTTCCGTTTACAATATTTAACAAAAAAGTAATTTTAATAATTTTACTAAAAAAAATAAATTGGAAAAATTTAATAAAGCGTTGATGTTGAAATTTTGCAAAATTTGAATGCTAAAGTTACTCATTAGCCTTCACAATTTGGCTTGAAGTTTGAATTTTCAATTTTTCATAATTTGATTTGAAAGCCCTGATTGAAAACAATTGAGACAACTTCTTAAGTGCAACTAATTTCGGTAATATTTCAAATATTAAGTCTACCTTACACTGCTCACTTCATCAATCTCAGTAATCCCAATCTGATTGTTTTGGCTTTCAATGTATTGTACAAAGGTTTTAAGATGAACAAGCAATAAAACAGCAAATTAGTTTAAATTCTTGTTGATTATAGTACTTTGATATCCTATCCGAAAATACCGTATTTCGAATATTAATTTATACACTTAATCATGGATTGCATGATGAATTAAATATATTACAATAAAAAGAAATTTTAATTAAAATATATGCAATTATTAAAACTAAAGTTTTTTTCTCAATAAAATTTGTAGGAATTTCTGTGACATTGTTTCCTTTAAGCAATGTTATGCAATTAGGCATACATGTATACCAAATTTTTGGTTAATACATATTCTTAACTAACCATTAACTTGAATAAGAAAATACATGTTAGTGTTTCAGTTCTAAGAATATCAAAATAATATTCTATGTGGGATAAAATCACTGTAAACAATGTCCATTGTTCTGCATGAAAAAACTTCAGTAGTAACGTATAAGTTCATTTGAAATTCTTCACAAAATACTCTGTTAATTTGATGACATGCTGGATGTTTGCATCTGCTTTTCTTTCCATCTACCACACTGTTCAAAGGTAAACTATACCCTGATTGTGAAGTTCAACACCAGGGTACCAATTGTGAAAGTACAACCCATGCTATCGGAAAATTCTGTAACAAGGTCAAACAATGTTTCCAGCCGCTTTTAAGACAGACTGGTTTACTCAAGAATCAATATTACTTGAATGTAATCTTTGAGCAGTCAAATTATGTGGTTTTTCTAGCACCATATAAATTCCTGACAATCATGTTGACTGAAAACAAAAAAATATTGAGGAAAATGGGTTTTGAATCGTCCATATAAACAATATGTAGGTGCTTAGCTAACTAGAATATTTTCGCAAAAGCATGTTGCTTTAAAGAAACAAGAAATTGTCTATCTATTTTAGGTAAAAATGTGGCTACAAATGCGGCATTTATGTATGCAAAAACTATTTTTTCCATAGCATAAAAGCTTACTTATAAAATATATATATATATATATATACTTTATGTATGTATGTATGAATGTATATATGTATGTATATATATATATATATATATATTTTAAAGATGTAAAATTTATCTTTGAAATTTCAGAAATAGGATAGTACTTTTGTTGCTCGGAATCTTGAATTCAAAATGATAATTTTTCATTTCGAACATAATGGCGCCTATTTACCGGTGTTATTCGCGAGATATATTCATGTTTCTGTTGAAACAACATGGTTGTGTTCCTTCAATTTTACACAGTGTAATTGTTTCATTAAATGTACAATATGCAATATAGGGTAATATAATGTGTGTATTGTTTAACACTAGGTAGGCAAAAAGCAACAGCAATGTTAAATTAAGGGTAATTATACATGTATACTCGCGATCAAGGCTACTAATCACGTGTAGTTGGTTTGCAAGACAATCACAATAAATTCTGTTAATCCTCTCCAAGCTACATCAATGAAGTGACAAAATTTCAGTAGAAAATTTCTCTGCTAATATTACTGATTTTCTACTACACAGCGAGCCCCTATAATAGAACAACACATTTTTACCAAGGCCTGTAAAATACGAATAAATTTTTATGGCGGCTCTACTTTTTTAACATGTTCTCATGTACATGTCGCTTAAAATATGCAGCAGTAGCGGCTTCCAATCCTCCGAAAACAGAAAGGGTTCGTTGTATAAGGACTAATAATGAACAAGTTGAAGACGCTGTTGTAAACTTTAAGAATTGGGGAAACGTTGGGAGAGGGGTGTATAACTAAATTATCCAGTGTTATTGAAATAACGAAATATCCCAGAATTAATTTTGGACACAATGAGCATTAAATGAAAAAAATCAACATTGAATTTCGGCAAGAACCATAACTAAATTGATGATTATTAATGGTACATTTCCAGACTATTACACATTTCAAAAATGGTAACTTCAAATTCAAATCAAATTTCAATAATGACTAAAATGTTTGATAATATAACTTTAGCATTCCTTCAATATAAGGCGATTGTTGGTGTGAAAATGGCGAGGGATAGGTTTGTACATGTAGAGTTTGTGTGGACATGGATTGCATTGAAGCCTTACTAGGCTCTTCAGAGAAGATATCACGAAGAGTCTTTAACGGTGGACAAGGTGGCAAAATCTCGGAAACACAATCTATGAATTCAGGGCATGTGAAATTGCCTGATGTAATGAACGATTCAAAAGCACTGTTGACGGTTTCAGCAGATAATTTAGAAACATTAATTTGTCTAAAGGTTTGAGGCTTCAGTCTTCGCTCTTCATATTTTTCTATGACTTCAGACAACAAGGAATTTTGAACAGCATGGGTTAGAGAAAAATTATTCTTTTCAACTTTAGATGGACTGAGTGACAATGAAGGGTCAGAAGAACTTTGAGATTCTTGAGGTTTTCCTTTAAAAGACGATGAGAATGCCTTCCTAAATCATATACGCTTATTTAAATCAACATTTATTTACTAAAAATTTACAGTGTTCCAATGCAAAACCAACTAAAAAATATATTAGGCAAATTAATTAGTAATGATAAAATATAAATATTATTAGTATGACAAGGAAATGTGTCAGAAGTGACTAAACACTAGAATTCCCAAGTGGATTATTTTGAAATGAAAATCAAATTATTATACCTGTGATAATACAGGGTGCCAACAAAGTCTGAGAACAGGTATATTTGCTTTCTCCGAGGACAGTCGGTTGAAAACAATGATAAACACAACTAGTAATAATTTATGTAATACGTGCAATTTAAATATCAACGATGAAACAAGACGATTTTTATGTGCTCTATGTAATAAATCGTTACATCTTCCGAGGAATTGTACAGGCTTTTCTTCTAATTGCATTGCCTCATTAATACATCATAAAAAGCATTTCTTGACATTCTGTACAACCTGTGTCGACGAAAGAAAAACTGACGAATTTAATTATTTGCGAAACGCTAAATGTAAACAAGGTTCCTCTTGATTCGAATATTGACTTTGCTTGTGGCTGTATTTTAGAATTCAGCAATAACTCTCTTCTCTTCCTATGTATCTATAATCCTCCTGTTTATGATCATTATCGTCTATGTCTTCAAGATATTACATTTTGCAATGACTTAGCTTTGGATTTCTTCGATAATTTTTGCAAATCCAAACTCCTGATATTTCAAGATCAAACAATTGCCATATGTGGTGATTTCAATTTACCTGAAGTTGACTGGTCCGAAAATTTTTCCCTTCTCTACTACGATGGTATGATCTTAGATTATCTTGACTCTCCTCAACGTATCTAATTAATACATTTTCCTACGCCATGGACGACTCGAAATAAACACCTGGACAAATTGCTGAGCGTGTTAATGATGCTTATTTGTACATTTGGAGGCCATTGCACTTCAACAGAAGCAATCAATTGCATCGCACTTGTCTTGCTGATCACTAGCCCTCTAGAGACTATAGAAGAATTTACCCTCGCAGTTGTGCACTTGCGTTTGGATCAATGCTTTAACCTGCTATCACATCGTTTACTATAATATCATGGTGAACAAATGCGCAGCCCATAACTGTAAAAGTGGATACAAATCGAACAATGACACTAATATTTCATTTCACAGATTTTCTCTGGACGATAAAGACTTATTGCAAAAGTGGATTAAAAGAATATCTCGTTGTAATTTTAAAGCAACTGCTAACAATAGATTGTGTTCTAAGCATTTCTTAGAAACTGATTTTCTTTACGATCATTGTGACAAGATGTTTCAAGGTCAACCAAGTTAGCAAGTGACAAGAAAGCTAGTCGAAGCTATATTTATTATTATTAATGATTATGTTAACTTGTATTTCATTTATTTATTTAAATCATTATTTTAATCGTTGACAATTTTATGTGCTGTGCAATTTATGCTAACATTTTGCTCCAATACTAATGCCATAATGACAATAAATAAAATAACAGATGAGGGCTGTCGAATACTTTCTTTGTTTAACATGTTCGTTTAGTAATTAATAACTAAATTTCAAAATAAATTTTTTTCACTGAAGGGATAATAAATATTGTGAATTATAGTTCAATTTTATCTCAAATAACTCCAATATTAAGTATTGTTTTGCATTTGACTATTGAGTGAAGATAAGATGTTGAGACTGTTTAATTTAGACGATTGAAATGTGGTACAGTTCCGTCTATTTTTGACGGCCTTTCAACATATTTAAATTTGGGCAAAGAAATAAAACGGAATCCACCAACGGCAGCAGCAGGATTGGTGAAAGAGCACGAAAAAACGATTTGCCTATAAGTTCATTTTATCAACAAAACTTATTATTTTACGTCGATCTCAGTGATTTCACAACTCACTAGAAATCGTGATGAAAACTTTAGCGATTCGTATTTACATAAAAGATTCTTAAGTCTCAAAGAATATGAAACTTTTCTCATTTTGATTATGGATGAAATATATGTAGCAAAAATAATAGAATATGCACATTGACAATTTTCAGGTTTAAAAGGTGCTGATGTTTGTAAAACAGTTCTGTGTTTTATGATAAAGTCAGTTGCTAGTAAATAGTTGCTAGTAGATATATAGGAACATCAAAGCGACATTAACAAAAAAAACCCCATTGTAGATGTAAATGATTCCAAAATACTTTATCTTTTTGAATGTCTATCTAATGAAACTTTAGCTGCACTAAAGCAAACCTGTGTTGCAATACCCGAACTTGCACAATATGTTTTGGAAAATTTGAACTTTAAATATTTGCTAATTGGTAATTTACAATCCTATCCTATTGAAAAAAGGTTTGGTTGGTATAGGCAACTATCAGGTGGCAATTATTTAATCTCTTGCCGACAGTTATTTGATTCAGAAAGAAAGATAAAATCTTTATCTGCTAAAATTTTCCAATATCTCTGTACAAGAATTGCGTGAGATGCCCAAAACTGGCCAACATGATATAGATTCTATAAAGAAGGATGCAACGACTATTCTAGATACAATTAGTGAGCATACAGATGTTAATATTGATTATGATTATAACGTTATATATTAAATTGCGGCTACATTGCCAAATGTGAAACAAACAAAAGCAACTGCTTAAATGTGGGCAGGATAAGTTTCAACATCCCAACTTTGATTTAGTTAACGATAAAGTTAAGCAGTTTTTAAACCAAATTAACAGGGGTGGTTTATCAAGTCTGAGTGATTGTCTTTTGCATTTGTCTAAAGAGCTTTTCAATATTTTCTGAAATACAAGATTGCAAAAAGGCACATAACATTTTCATGAGTTCTAAGCATAATCAGTTGTTGTTCCAACATATTTTTGAAGCTGCTGTCGCAGATTACGAATCCATTTTTGAATTTATTGCATCCTTTTGGTGCTGTGAAAATCAAGATTCCATTGGAATATCAATTGTAAGAAGATTTTTCAATTGTTCGGCCAAAAATACTGCAAAGCGCCTTTCTGAAAAAAACACTAGTGTGATGAAAAGATTGCTAAATTTTCTTAGTGTTATTTGTATTAGAGTTTCATCCATTAAATTTTCGCTTTTGTTAAATATATACAATTGGCAATATATTTTAAAACTAGTTTTAGGACATTTCTAAAATATTTTTTATTTTATCTTTAAAATTCTCAATAAAAAATATAAATAGTTGACTTATTTGTCTACTTGTGAATAATAAAATATATGCATAAATTATAAGCAAAAATAGCATTTTCAAGTTTATAAATAGATGATAATTAACTTAAAATAATTCTAACAATGGCCTCTAAGTGCACATCGCTCAGTTAAGCAATTCGTCCAGGTGTTCATTTCAAGTCGTCCATGCGTACGCATAACTTGAAACCTACTCAAATAGTATTCTTTAATGATAACAATGTATGTGTTTCTGGACATATTCCACCGTCTGATAGTTTTTCTGACCATGAGCCGGTTATATTATATTTATAAAAAAATTATCATTAGTTCCTCCTGATCTAAATGCCCTCTTGGGTATATTTCGCTATCATGTCTCATCCGAACCTATATATTGCTTCTCTCAAGCATACTTTATGGATTTGAATTCTGCACTTGGTTCTTCTTTATTCTCATATTATGATTCCTGCACAACAGACAATATAGGGTACTGGCATGATATGTTATTACGTACCTAAACGGATTTTACTCGTCAATCTACCTCCATACTGCACATCGCATACGGTCGATTTGTATAACAAAGCTATAGACGCTCGTTTCAATTGTTAACCAATAACTTACTGATTTCAGTTGAATTAGAGACAATTTCTTTTAATGAAAATTTTGCTCATCTGTCTGCTCCTAATCAATGTTAAAATCGAATGCGTCTTTTCGCCAATAAGAGTTTACCCAAATCGATGCACTGGAACAATGGCAAGGTAAATGATTACTATTCTATTGCTAAGCTTTTCAACAATTATTTTATCTCTGTATACTTTGCTAAAACTCGAGTCAGTGTGAATCTTCAGAATTCTTTATATAACAACATCGATATCAATATTGACGATGTCCTGGATGCTTTGAAAGTTTGTTCTTCTAATGGATGCGTCACAACAATTTACCTGGCTACTTTCTACGTCGGCATTGTTCTGCACTGACTCCTAATTTGCTTCAACTATTTAAGCACTACATTAATCTTGGTAAATATCCACAATATTGGAAAATATCCAACATTACTCCGTTACATAAGAAAGGTTAACGTACTAACATTGCTAATTACCGTCCTATACATTTTTATCCAAACTTTCTTTAGTTTTTGAAAGAATCATCATTAAAAGTTTGTACAGTATTATCCTTTGTAATCTAAAATCAGCACAATTTGGATTTATCCGCAAACGGTGTACTGTTTTACCGCTTCTAACATTACTAGACAACCTGTATAATAGCTTTGGCTTTAGTGATCATGCGTTGATACTATATTTAGATAGGGTATCTCATTCAATTTTACTTGAAAAATTGGCGTTGTTTGGCATAGGTGGAAAATATTTATCTTTTTTAACTTCATATTTGAAAACTGTCAACAATGAGTAATTGTTGGAAATTCTTACTCTCCTCTTCTGGTGTACTCCAAGGCTCATTGCTGGGGCCGCTATTTGTTGCATTTATAAATGACCTACCCGATGTTTGCTGCTCATCTACACCACAACTATTTGCCGACGATGTTAAGCTTTTCTCTAATTCTGTGGCATCTTTACTTAGATAATACATGCTACTCTTGGCCTGGGCTTCATCTAACAATATGGAGTTTAATTTATTAAAATCGACGTTGCTGTCAATTCCACATCATGACAATGTATCTATGTTGGTCATTGGATATTACTAATATACTTAGAACGGCCAACAAAGCAGTTATTAGCCTTCGCCGTACCATTCCTTATAACACTAGGATCAAGATCAAGATCTCTCAACCAAAAGTTCGATTTTATCTATTATTGTTTGGTTTGCTTTCTTAACTCATATACCACGTTTAGAAACATTTCAGAGCAGATGTAGCAGTTGGATAGTCAGTCTCAATGGTTATAAGAATCGATTGATTTCTACTAAGCTCTTGCCTATTAGCTACTACCTACAATATTTGGATATTGTGTTGATAAGCAAACTAATTCATCAGGATTAGATCTCTACAGCCCTAACAGGCCAGACGTGCGCACTTCTTCAAAGCTATTTTTTAAGTCACGCAATTTACATAGATTACAAACGTCTCAATTATATTTTAATCGAGTTGTAATCTTGGCTAATTTCCTGCAACGAAACTCTGATCTCGAAATTTTTACTACTACTCCAAACCTTTTCAAAAAAACATTGAGGTCCTTTCGCTTGGAAAGGTTATTATCACATTACAACAAAGATGATCCTTGCTCTTGACGCCTTGTTTGTTTCTGTCGAGCTCCGACTTTGATGTGCTACTATGGATTAAATGTTTTCTTGTTTATTATCTCTAAGTAAGTGCAATTTGTAACATATTTTATAATAAATCTATTTACTACTACCACATAGAGGGTAAATGCATACCTTTAGAACAAAACAATTTCTTTTAATTATAATGTTAAGAAATTATATTGTCAATACGATTCCATTATTTGCAATGCATAATTTGATGTGCCTTACTAAATTTTAGTGAAAATAAATATAATATTAAAATTCTATGTACCCAGACATTGTGGACACCCTGTGCATACAATAGGCAGAATAATAAATGCGAACTGAATTGGCAAATTAAACTGCAAAAAATAGTCATTATTTCATGCCCACCGTAACCCATTTAAGAACCCGTAAAAACTCAATTTTGTTGCATTACATTACGATTCCAATAGCATTAGTTGGACTATCTACAATAGTTGAACTGTACACGTCGAAAGTATTTAACTGTTTAGCTTGAAGCTATTAAATCTGCTGCTTCAGCATATACCAAAAAAAAATTTCCGTAGTTTGAGTATTTACATGTATACTAATACTCTGAATTCAATCCAAAGCCGATTTCAATGAACATTTCAAGAATTATAGTAAAAATAAACCACATGAAATTGACCTTGGACAAATAATTTACGAATTAGAAAAAGCGACCTACACTTCAATATTTGAAATGGAAATCAGATCACTTGGAAGAGAGTCAGGAAGTATGGCAACGTGCACTTTCAATTTTTGAATAATTGAATTA
This sequence comes from Hofstenia miamia, assembly GCA_900660155.1. NCBI lineage: Eukaryota > Metazoa > Xenacoelomorpha > Acoela > Hofsteniidae > Hofstenia > Hofstenia miamia. The sequence goes on along the minus strand of CABFPE010000039.1, from coordinate 1,381,019 downwards.
AAGTTGAACAATTCAGAATCTTCAACGAATGTAACACAGGCTCCAATTGTGCCAAATCTGCCTGCGCGACCAACTCGATGAAGATAGGTTTCCCAGTCGCGGGGTACGTCGATGTTAACAACCAGATCTACGTTCTCCAAATCGATTCCTCGTGCCAATAAATCAGTGCACAACAAAACACGGGCCTAAACTGTCATATTAAAAAAGAATAAAGTCCGCAAAATCGCTTCAGCAAGTTTGGAAAGTTATTAACTACGGTCCTAAGAGTTGTTAGGTTTCATACTTGCAGTCAGATTTTCATTACAAAAAAGAATAAAGTCCGCAAAATCGCTTCAGCAAGTTTGGAAAGTTATTAACTACGGTCCTAAGAGTTGTTAGGTTTCATACTTGCAGTCAGATTTTCATTACAAAAAAGAATAAAGTCCGCAAAATCGCTTCAGCAAGTTTGGAAAGTTATTAACTACGGTCCTAAGAGTTGTTAGGTTTCATACTTGCAGTCAGATTTTCATTACAAAAAAGAATAAAGTCCGCAAAATCGCTTCAGCAAGTTTGGAAAGTTATTAACTACGGTCCTAAGAGTTGTTAGGTTTCATACTTGCAGTCAGATTTTCATTACAAAAAAGAATAAAGTCCGCAAAATCGCTTCAGCAAGTTTGGAAAGTTATTAACTACGGTCCTAAGAGTTGTTAGGTTTCATACTTGCAGTCAGATTTTCATTACAAAAAAGAATAAAGTCCGCAAAATCGCTTCAGCAAGTTTGGAAAGTTATTAACTACGGTCCTAAGAGTTGTTAGGTTTCATACTTGCAGTCAGATTTTCATTACAAAAAAGAATAAAGTCCGCAAAATCGCTTCAGCAAGTTTGGAAAGTTATTAACTACGGTCCTAAGAGTTGTTAGGTTTCATACTTGCAGTCAGATTTTCATTACAAAAAAGAATAAAGTCCGCAAAATCGCTTCAGCAAGTTTGGAAAGTTATTAACTACGGTCCTAAGAGTTGTTAGGTTTCATACTTGCAGTCAGATTTTCATTACAAAAAAGAATAAAGTCCGCAAAATCGCTTCAGCAAGTTTGGAAAGTTATTAACTACGGTCCTAAGAGTTGTTAGGTTTCATACTTGCAGTCAGATTTTCATTACAAAAAAGAATAAAGTCCGCAAAATCGCTTCAGCAAGTTTGGAAAGTTATTAACTACGGTCCTAAGAGTTGTTAGGTTTCATACTTGCAGTCAGATTTTCATTACAAAAAAGAATAAAGTCCGCAAAATCGCTTCAGCAAGTTTGGAAAGTTATTAACTACGGTCCTAAGAGTTGTTAGGTTTCATACTTGCAGTCAGATTTTCATTACAAAAAAGAATAAAGTCCGCAAAATCGCTTCAGCAAGTTTGGAAAGTTATTAACTACGGTCCTAAGAGTTGTTAGGTTTCATACTTGCAGTCAGATTTTCATTACAAAAAAGAATAAAGTCCGCAAAATCGCTTCAGCAAGTTTGGAAAGTTATTAACTACGGTCCTAAGAGTTGTTAGGTTTCATACTTGCAGTCAGATTTTCATTACAAAAAAGAATAAAGTCCGCAAAATCGCTTCAGCAAGTTTGGAAAGTTATTAACTACGGTCCTAAGAGTTGTTAGGTTTCATACTTGCAGTCAGATTTTCATTACAAAAAAGAATAAAGTCCGCAAAATCGCTTCAGCAAGTTTGGAAAGTTATTAACTACGGTCCTAAGAGTTGTTAGGTTTCATACTTGCAGTCAGATTTTCATTACAAAAAAGAATAAAGTCCGCAAAATCGCTTCAGCAAGTTTGGAAAGTTATTAACTACGGTCCTAAGAGTTGTTAGGTTTCATACTTGCAGTCAGATTTTCATTACAAAAAAGAATAAAGTCCGCAAAATCGCTTCAGCAAGTTTGGAAAGTTATTAACTACGGTCCTAAGAGTTGTTAGGTTTCATACTTGCAGTCAGATTTTCATTACAAAAAAGAATAAAGTCCGCAAAATCGCTTCAGCAAGTTTGGAAAGTTATTAACTACGGTCCTAAGAGTTGTTAGGTTTCATACTTGCAGTCAGATTTTCATTACAAAAAAGAATAAAGTCCGCAAAATCGCTTCAGCAAGTTTGGAAAGTTATTAACTACGGTCCTAAGAGTTGTTAGGTTTCATACTTGCAGTCAGATTTTCATTACAAAAAAGAATAAAGTCCGCAAAATCGCTTCAGCAAGTTTGGAAAGTTATTAACTACGGTCCTAAGAGTTGTTAGGTTTCATACTTGCAGTCAGATTTTCATTACAAAAAAGAATAAAGTCCGCAAAATCGCTTCAGCAAGTTTGGAAAGTTATTAACTACGGTCCTAAGAGTTGTTAGGTTTCATACTTGCAGTCAGATTTTCATTACAAAAAAGAATAAAGTCCGCAAAATCGCTTCAGCAAGTTTGGAAAGTTATTAACTACGGTCCTAAGAGTTGTTAGGTTTCATACTTGCAGTCAGATTTTCATTACAAAAAAGAATAAAGTCCGCAAAATCGCTTCAGCAAGTTTGGAAAGTTATTAACTACGGTCCTAAGAGTTGTTAGGTTTCATACTTGCAGTCAGATTTTCATTACATGGTTGTTAATTTCAATAAAATGTGTTAGACAAACTGTTTCAATACTTAGTTGAAATTGACAATTCAAAATTTCAATGACATTGGATGCTTTAGTCAATTGCAAATCAATCATTGTTGAATATTATTTTTTTTAATTCAAAAAGATTATTTGGAATGTGAAGGCTTACTTTCCATCAACGGAAATTCTATAACTAATTATTTTAGATTTTTCCAACTGATAGGTTTATAAAAATTTTCAAACAAACAAAAATCGGAAAATTGAAAATTTATATCAGAGATTGGTAATACTTGAACAGAGTTTGCCTCTTCAGAACAATTCAAAAATACAATTAAAACAAAGGCTAAAAATCGTAATATATTTCTAATTTCGTCAATTAATGCTTCTAGAAGATTCCTTTGAATATTGTTTCTTAGCTCCTGAACATGTTACATATAAAAACGCAATACTATCCTAATTTTAAATGTAGATTTTAAAATCAATAATCTAAATATTTATTTGGTTAATTACAATCAAGAAAATGTCTTACCGAAAGTAACTAACAACTAACAAATCCTCTTCTGCTATTATAATACTAACAAAGTTCATATAACTGGCCACAGTGATATTTTTGCATTAAATTATCTTAATTTTCGGCACTAGCACGGCATTTTCATACGCAAATTAATAGATTTAGGAAATCAAAATAAAAGATATATTTGATTATTTGACACGCATTTCAATGTGGATACTAGGACGGGACGGCACTAAACTTTCTGTGAAAATGAGCACGACAAGAGTACGGTAAGGCACGGGCCGGTACCAACACTGAATATCAGCTATCCCTATACTCAAATAAAATCCCGGCGTATCAAGTACTTGGTCAATACAATGACATGTAGCAAAAACAATAATTCAATCAGAATAAAGACAACTCTATTTGCGTAATATCGCGAACTGCACTGATATTTATCAATCTCCAGAAACACTTTGAAACATTTAGAAACCAATTTTAAAATTTTTATTGTTTTTCTTTATATCCCAATAAACAACACGCTTGGTGAATTCACTACAAAGGAAATACTTCATCTTTAGTATTTGTAGTGAAGCTGTTTACTAAAGTTTTAAAAAGGCTGATATTCACAGGTTCCAAAAATAAGAACAGTGTATTATAATAGCAAATAATTAACCAGAGTGATATACCTGAAATGTTTTAAGCCGTTTCATACTGAGGTTCCTTTCGATCTGAGTTTGAGATCCTGAAATAAAAGTACAGGGCCAATTCTTGGAATTAAGGATCGATGAGATATCCTCTGCTTTCGAATGAAGATTACTGAAAGCAAGACACTGATTAAACGTCACACTTGATAGCAATTCTGTCAAAAGCTCTACCTTCAACATAATTGATTCACCCAGAGTATTGGATTTGCGTATATGTGTTGCCCATTGATGAACTCCCTTTAGAATAGGTTCATCCGCACTGATACGCACACAAGTAGGATCGCGCATCATATTTGAGAGTGAACAAGCCAATTCTTCAGGATATGTAGCCGAAGTTGCAATTATCTGAAATTCATCTTTAAATTAAGAAAAACTGAACAAACTACACTAACCTGTTTTGACTCTGGTAATGTAGACACTATCCAGTTAATCGAAGGTGTGAATTTATCATCCAAAAGCTTATCTGCTTCATCCAAAACTAACAAACGAATGCCACTCGTTTTCAAAACTTGAAGTTCTATCAATTGTTGGATTCTACCTGGTGTACCCACCTAATAGTATTTGTGAGCGAAATATGACAAAAAGACATAAAAAACTAGCTAAAAATGTTCAAAGATTGCAAATACCGAAAAACTTATGACTAGTAAAATCATCATCATATTTTCCAAGGCAATGCTTCAGCACTTATTGTAGGACAAAAATAATGATAATTTACGCTTAAGAAATTTGCTACATATGGAATGCAACAATTAATTAAAGAGAACAATGACGTCAGGAGTGAATCAGTTCCTAAGATGCAATTCACTTTAACCAACAATTACGACTGGGATTTGAATTTCCAATGATCGCCAAAATAAATCATGGTTAAACATCAATCTGTCATGTTAAAATCATTTAGACATGCGGATGAATACGAAGTATATATTACATATACAAATATTTTTGACAACTTAAGCAAAAGCAAACACTCATTTAAAATGCATATGCAGGTTCTTTTCGAATTTTAACGCAATTTGGAGTTTTGAATTTAAAAAATATTTATTCATCAAAATTGATAACAAAGTTAAAGTTTGAAACAATTGAATTTTTACGATATTTTCAAGTAAAATTTTAATCGAACTGAGGTTTGAGTATCAATGATATATGCTTTGAGTTTCTTCGATCGAGTTTTGCGAGCTCAGAAACCTTTGGTTTTCGTAAATGAATACTTATCTAAGCAAAATAGTTCACAAATCATAGAAAAATATAGAGTAAGCTACTCAAACGTATTTCATCTACCGACGACATTTCTAAATGTTTAAGTGGAAAATATATAAAATAGGGATCAATTGTGAAACGTTTCGTAAAGAAAACCACTTAACAGTAGGTTTTAATAAAAAAATATTTCGGATTTTTAAGTTAGGAAAAATTAAATATTGTTTTGTTGCTTGACAAACGCATGAAAATACATATAGAATTTAAGAATAATTAAAATCTGCCAGTCGAACGACTGCTCATGTTATAATATAATAAAAATCAAACGATCTTTGATGGGAAATTAAATATTGCTATTAACGGAATAATGTACAGTGTTACAATTTTCTAAAAAATATTAAACTTACAATAATTTGGGCTGACTTGGCAGACATCTTATCAATTTTTAGAGAGAGTCCACCGATAAATACTGAACATTGCAGGGATTCGAAAGTTGGCTTACTAATTGCCTCTATGACCTCATGAATTTGTAAAGCGATTTCGCGTGTAGGTGCTAAGATTAATACTTGAGGTGAGAATACATCAATCCGAAGAAATTCTAAGGCTACAACAGCAAAAACACATGTTTTTCCAGTACCTGCTTTAGCTTGAACAATCAAATCCAACCCTAAAATAACTTAAAGAACTACAAATTCAAGTGGACCAAACCACAACGTCCAATAGGTATCGCTTTTAACTGAATAGGAGATGGCTTATAGAATCCAGCCAGTTTCAGTCCGTTCAACAAGGGCTGGGATAGTTGCAATGATTCAAAATCTAAGCCTTCAGTTGTAAAAACATCTACTGTGCGGACACGAGTGGATATATCGTGTGCAACTTTTGACATCTAAAACAGCATATCTAGTAAGAAAAATTAACAAATCAATAAACCAGTAGTGTGGAATATTTAGTAGGAAACGCAATACTAATTATGGCTAGGATTACATAGAATTCCTAATTCGGCAGAAGAATCACTTCGTTTGCAGGGCATTAAACTAAAAATTTCGATGTATTCAGAAAATTTACAGATACAGTGATAAACACATTGATAAATAATTTGTCTCATCATGGACTAACGCGTGCAATGAAGAGGCAGATAGTGAACAAATGATTAAATGGAGTACCCAATATTCGCAATATTTAACAGAATGCGATATATGATGACGACCTTAGCATTTTACCTTACCCCAGGTTTCAAGTTTTTTTGAAAAACTAATGTACAAAAATATGAACATAGTTACACATTAGCTTCTGTAGGGTAATTGACAAAAAGTCAAATTTAAAGGCTGACTACAGAAAAATCATTTTCAATTTAGAGTTTAAAATTTGGAATTGATCGATTTAGTAATTAATTTTTCTTCAATATAATACCTCAGTTGCATTTGTCGGTATGAAGTGGACCTGCCAGGTTGGTACTAACTGAATAAAGGGACGCATTCAAATGAATGTAATTATATTATTCAAAAACAAACATCACGGTCGCGAATATTGATGATTGCACTCTTGTTTAATTAATCCATGGAGATTTTATATGAGATGAACACCTTGTCAGCTCTTCTTGATACCTCATCTTTTGAGTCACTGTGTGATGGCGTACTCCCTTATTCACGACAATTTGCCTTCTGCATAGATATTACGAAAATAAAATCATGACATGAAAAATATCAAAAGCCCGTTTTTAAACGATCTAAAACGATTTTTTTACGCACTGTGTTCTTTGTAACCATAGTTATAGTATAATTAGAAAAATATTGGAGCTAATATTTACAGAATTGGCCTCTTTTCTAATAAAGATAGTTTCACATATTCCAACTCTGTGTAATTATAATTACACAACTGAAAAGTTGCTTGAATGATTAGGTCAGTTCAGCTCTTTGTTGAAGTAGTTGTGTACAATTCGAAAAATAATAGTTTAGTACATGCATTATGCAACTTATTTAAAAGTTGAAATTAAAATGCGAGATAATGTAATTTACAAAATTAAAAGCATAATTTACCATTAAGTTTTACAAAGCATAACCTATAAACCTCTATTATAATAGGCAGTCTTTAAGTGTGGCCATTTTGAACGAATGGTGCTTTTGACATCCCCTTCCAAATATTCTACAGGGATTGATGACTTTTCAGGAAAAACCGCACAGCCAACTGGTAGGAACAAGAAGGCAAACACACCAATGACTGCGCATTGAACAATGTTTGATCGCCATCTAGCGGCAGAAATATAAGGAACTTTGTTCAAGTAATTCATTGCGAATGGCGGAAAAAATAGAACAGGAGCAGCGCACATTATTCTAAACATATTGACTTACTAACGCATATCTAATATATTTTATGTAGTACAATACAATAAAAAACATTTGTTTTGCGAATGTTGAAATTAATTTTAAATTCAAACTACACTCTAAAAAACTTCATTTAAAACTGGGCACAATAAATTCTAGAGTAAAAGAAATAATGGCGGAACTGCAAATCATTGATCGAGCTAAAGTGCAGGTTCATGAATATTAATCATCACGAAATAGTGGACAAAATCTATCAATGTAAACCCTACAATGAGGGGTTTTCACTTTCAAAGCGGGGTGCATGTGCGAATTTTCGATAATTGTTTTGAAATTCACTTACTATAATCGCCTTGCTCGTTTGAGATGAATATAATTTCCTTTTCACAGCAATTGAGAGCTTTGAAACGGTGTTTATCTATTTATACAGCTTGTTGTTTGCATTTCTATCTTTTTTTCATATCATATAATACTTCTTTGTTTGTTGTTGGACTTGAAGAAAAATAACATTGCAATATCGGTTTATCGAATTTGAATAATCCCTATCAAAAGCAGAATGCCTTCAAAAGCCTAAATTCCTCAACAGAAACATTTACTCAATCATGAAGGCTTTGTTTGTGTATTCCCAATGCAATTCTTTCATTAGAAATAAAATGTTTTTCTCATCACAACCAAGAAGAAACAGGCGCACAAACATGTGTTCCGCAATAGCTTATCAATTTACGGATACACATTTGTGTGATCTACAGTTAAGGAGTGTCTATGAAGAGCATTCGAAAAAGCGGGAATTCTCTTTCAGATTGTCCAACTGTCTGATCTTCAAGAAAACTTTTGTACTTAAAATGAAGTGCGTATTATTTGGCTTAAAAAACTTGGTTTAATGAAAATAATATTAAGAAACATGTTCGGTGCCTGTTATTCACCTTCAAGTAGTTGTTTCTTTTCCCTGATCATTTGTAAGACGGCTTGAGCATTTGCCAACCTTTCCGTTCGCAACAGATCTGTTGTCAACGTCTTTGGAGTTCGCCTTTCATTGACAGAGAAAAACTTCTGATTGATTCTAGAAATCTGCACAATTTGTTGGACTTCACTATTCGTTCAAACGACCTCCGACAAAGCAATAGCCGCAGACATCGATGCCAGATTCTATTTGAAAATTTCCTTCACCGAAGCTCATATTAGAGAACTCACTGTTGACAATGATGTTGTGGGAAGACGGGTGAATCGATTGTAAACAGATTGGGAGCGTTGATAAGCCAAACATGCTAGAAAGTGTGCTATTTTGGGTTCGGAAGTCTAATATTGCTGCAGTGGGTGTACTTGAAATTCATTGCCCTTTGATAGATTTTCTCTTCAGTAAAGGAAACTATTGGCAGACGTTATCTAAAGATAAAAACTTCTTTGATGATAACTACAACATCAATTGAAAACAAAAACAGGTTGGCTTCTATTGTCTTGACAAATCATGACTAGGGGATGCACACGTAACACTGTAACTGTCGCTCATGATTAGGGGAATAATTTTTTCGACTTAAAAACCTAAAATTTAAACCACAAACATTGATAGAAAAACTACGAAATGTGGCCCTAATTATAATAAGACGACTTAAAATGAGAATGGATTGCCGAAAACGGGTTGTAAAGTACTGCTTACATGTGAGAAAATATGATTAATATGAACTGGAAATGAAAAATGGATAGTTTTTGTAGTTGAACTAGAACAGAAATTTTAGTCGAGGTATATTGGAACTAGATCTGATCATGAACAGAAATAATTATGCAATTCAATTCGCGACTGTCCTGTTGATTTCACAAAAAGGATGAATCTCGAACGCATAACGAATCATGACTCGACAAAATTTGGTGTTGACTTAATTGACTCAATGCTTATTACAAAGGCATTAACTAGGCGGTGGTTTGTTTTATTCTATGTTATTTTACCATGCGGAAATTTGTCGATTGTAGAAACGGACGGTATAGTGAGCTAGGAGGTGAAATCTTCAATGTTTCGCTGTCATCTAGAAAATGGGACTAATGTAATATGTCGGAATGGGACAAAAATCACAACCAAAGATGATTACACATGTGAGAAAATTTAGTTTAGGGATTGCTATACCTTCTAAGAATAAAATGATTATTCAGATTCAATAGCATGATAAGATTCGTTTTAGATAACGCAATATATCCGCCTTTTTAAAAAGGCGTAATTATTCCTGGATTCAAGTGAAAAGGGAAATTGAAGGTGAGATATACAGCTTTCCTTGGCTTACGTGTGATGCATGTTTTACTTCTTATTAATTCGAATAGAAACAACTTAGAGAATATCCCCAATATCCCACGAGATAGATGAAGTTCAATGCAATGTTTTACACAAGCATCTTAAAGATCTGAAATCCCAGCGATGTCACAAAATGTTACCATCCGTTCCGAAACTATCATGTGTGTGTGTGTCTCATTGAGATCCTATTTTTTGCAACAATACACTTTGCGGATACATTGCAAAAATGCCTTCATTTTGGTCCTATAAATTTTAAATGTTTTATTTCTTGATGATCACGTAATGTAGATCGCTGTTGCACATAACAGGCTAACAGGCTTGTCTGTTTTTGTTTTTGAGTGTTGCTTCGTTCAGTTTCCATTTTAGTCTTATTAATATTTAGTTATTGTTTGCAGTTATTTATTTAGGCTTGGTGATCGCTTAAGTAGCGTTCCAACCTACAGCTTTCTTCAAAATCTTTTTTCGAATTTAATGAGGTTGTCAGCAAAAGTTGCCAGTGTGAACGCAAAAAAACTTTGTTGTAAACAAAGTTGTCAAAGATCATTCGTTTCTACTTTGGCTGATAACTTTTTGAGAGATAATGAGGTTCACAACAAAATTTCAAGTGTGAACGCGAAAAAACTTTGTTGTGACATTCATTTAATTATTAACTAGTGTGCGCGACCCATTTTGCGCATTATTTCCTATCAATATTTGCTTACTTCAATAATATACATGTAGTCGATTGATAAAGAAACGCAATTGATACACAGACATTAAGTCTGTCAGTGGCAGTGGGTGAAATAATATCTCGCAAATAGCTACGTGTCTGCACAAGTAGCGACCAATTACTGTATATTTAAAAGAAAATCCGAAGTCACTTCCGAAAATTCTATTAAAATGCCGAATACTGGATAAGAATTAAATTTTAGGCCCTTAGTGTGTACTAAATTGCATTTAAAGTTATGTCTGTTTATTATCTTTCAGTAAACATATGGTCGCTAATCAATATTGCTTTCTTAAATCATTTAGCTTACCAGCTACACCAGATTTGTCAACGAGCCGAAATTTCTAAGCTCGGATTGTTTAAATTTTGAGAAAGTTCGGCTCGGCTCAGGCTCGCCACATAAAATCATTCAATGAGACTCACTTCAGCTCGACATTTTTTGTTGTGAATAAAGTTGTAGATCTGAAGGCTACTTTAGAATATAGAATTTAGCGGATCTTAAACAAAAAGTTTAAATCCAAACAAAACTAAATAATTTGAACTTTTAAAAAGGAAAAAAAATCGTAAAGCAATACGTTTTTGGAACGCGAATGACTGTCGTCTTGTGACACTTGAATATTTATATTTTTTACAAACTTTGAGTTAGAACGATATGTATGAATACATTTTTAAATATAACCATTTGGCATCTCAATGAGGCATCCTCAGAATGTAGTTTGGAAAATCGATTAAACTATTTGCCAAAATATTTTGAAAGGCAATAAAGCGAGCCCACTACATTCATACTATATATAGTAACACATTGAAATTTTATAACAAATTAATGTGAAATTCATAGATCAACAGTATAAATTCTATTATTTATTTTTTTTATAGTCTGAAACTCCATTATGCAACTTGAAATCTTATAACTCAAAATTATGAATCTGAAATGAAATAAAAATAATAAATTTTGTAAAAAATATCAAAAATTAGAATAAGTTACAACTGGTCCATTATCCTCTGAAATTCCCAATGAAGGAGAATTGCAATATAATCGCAATCTATTATAATATAAAAACTATTATTTCTACGGAACTACTAAAGCAGTTGCAGATTGTATGCAAAATGTAAGCAAGTAAAATATCTTGTGAAGAAATTAAGTTTTCCTCTACACTTCAGAAAAAGATTTGCTGTGACATCCCAATAATTTGTAATTCTGAAATAGAACGAACACACTTCTGGGGATTTAAAAAATCGTGGCCAAGAGCTAAATTGGCTTGTATTTGCTTGATTGCTTTGACGAATTTATAGTCAAGTGGAGTAAAATCTAGATTGAAAATTTGCATGAAAGAATCAGAAAAATGTAAATATCAATGCCGTGGAAATAGAATTTTCGAAACCATACATTGGATCTTGAGACGCATTTAAATCGAGGCTGGCACATTTGCCAAAAGACATTACGATTTTTTGGTCCAATTAATTTTACACCTTAAAAAGGTGTACAATGGAAAGTTGAGTTATAAAAATATTTTTACAAAAATGGACAGACAACATGAGTTGATTTGTTTTGTAAAAATAAATATTTTGAATATTTTTATTTAGACAGTTTTTTAGTTTGCTAATTGTACAAAACAACATGTAAAATACAGGGTGCCCAGCAAAAAAGGTGGAATTTTTAATGTTTTTTGCCAGCATTTTGCGAGAACATTTCTAAAAGGCAATATAAAAAAGCTGTGGCAATATTTAATGATAAGCTGGAATCTGCAAAAAAGCGTAAGGTGGGCACAAATTAAGTTACGAAAGTCAATTCACCCGCTAAACAAAATGTTCTTGACTTAGCACATTGTAGTCATTTTGAACGCTTGTGACAATATAATCATAATAAGGAATTAAATAAATAGTATTTGTGATAAATAATTAAATTTTCAACCGAAATTCCACCTTTTTACTGGGCACCCTGTAGAATAAACGTTTTTCTTAAACATTTCGAATTATAATTTATTTATATATTTTATTTTCACTATTAATTTCCAATTATATTTCTGATTCATTGATTTCAGTGATATTGATAACAATGCTTGCCCTATCGAGTTAGCTTACGAAATGTTTTGACTACTTACGAAAAGCTGTTGTAATTAGGTGTTCTATTTGATTGAAATGTATAAATCTGTATCCAGTTGCAACAAACTGATAAATTACTCCATAATATTTAGGAAGACGTATTCAAATCAGCAGCAAAAGTTAGAAAAGCTGTGAAAGTAAGATGGACAATTTTCAATAATACTAGTTCTTTTATTGATGATGGTTACATTAATCGCATGATCCACCTTATCACTTAGTATATTTGTTGACGTCATTCAATGGACCTTCAAACATGGGGTCAGAGAAGCCCAAAATCTAAGCAGAATAAATTTCTGTTAAAATTTAGGCAAAATCATTAATATTAAATCCAAATGTTACATGCATTATCTCAGATTTAATATTTCGAAGAAAATATTAGGCGACGTAATCCATTATTTGTAAAGTCAGCGGAGAATAAGATATCAGGTTATTATTTTGAGACAAAATAAAGTAAATTCGATTGACATAATGCGTTTAAATTCCAATTTTTACCAAAGCTTAGGAAACTGTCCGTGCTATGCACGTGGATTTCAATGGGATGTATTAGATATTTAATAAATGAATAAACTTTAAAAAAACCATATGTTGTGTTTTTAATATTTTAGGAACAAAATAAGTAATGAATGTGATCATCATACATTGGTAAAATGAGTTTTATTTACAATTTTAGCATATGACACTCCTTAATTAACTATTTAATATTATAAGCACATTCAAAGCATGGTAACACCGAATGCAAAGGAGTGTATAGAATCACAACAAAATCGAGTCCATTATTCTAGTATTATAGATATGTTGATGATTGTTTTGTGCAGTAAATCGTTTAATGATGCTGAGAAGTTTCTTCAGATTCTTGACTGCCTTCATTCAAAGATTCAATTTACAATTGAATATGAAAAAGAAGGTTGCAAAAATATGTCAGAAAATGTCAACAAAAACGAAAAGTTTGAATGTGCAATTAAGCCTAAGTACCGAGGTGACCCTACCCGAGTTCTATTAAAGGACCTGAGAAAAATTGTTCGAAAAGAAGCTAAGATTAATTTTTTTCTGATAATACGAAGCTTAAGTCATTTTACCTCCCTAAGCACTCTCGCCCAATGAAAAATCAGTCTGAAATTTTATACAAATTAGAATGCACCACTGGTACAGAATATGTTGGCCGAACTAGTCGAAATTTGTGCTCCAAATTGATAGAACATAAAAAGCTGGTGTTTTTGTGAATATTTAAAAAAATGCGATGTGCTTATGACCCAAAAATTCATCGTAAATTTGGGATATTTTCCTTCTAAATCGCGGAAAGTATGTTAATAAATAGAAACCCACAATTAAAATGTCGCGATGAGATTACATATCTTAAACTTCCATTAATTTTTTTTTGTTTTAAAATAATCACATGGATTAGAAAAACGTAGAAATTATAATATTAGAATATGCCAAAACAGGCCATATATGGCAATAAGTAACATTTGGATATAAAATTTCTCTAAATCTAAAACAAGAGTTATTTAAGCTATTATTTTTAATAATGTGGACAAACCCTGTACATTTGAAATCGACTAAAACCCAATCAAATTCATAAAAGTAGAACGGAGAACGTAAATGATCTTAGCTAAAACAATATTTTCGAATTCAAACCTTGTTAAGGTGACCTGAAGTACAGCAGACTTCCCTGCATGCTTTGAAACCCCAATAACATCGCCTTCCTTATTGGTAACATTTATGCCACTAATAATTTCATGTTGACGCATTAAAGGAACATTGACGCAATTGGCAGCAGACACTGCTGTGAAAGGCACAAGTCGCTTGAAAATCGTTTTCTGCACATTTCGAAGCACGTGGTTAAGCCCAAGTGAAACTGAAAGTGCCGCAGTAGTAGCCATTGCATAACTTGTGAAAACCTAAAATATTAGTTGGATTATACAAAAATAGTTTTCAGCTTACTTGTTTATTTGTGATCTCGGAAGTTGCATTACGGTTTGTATAGTTACAGAACGCCATGACAGACTGATTGAACCATTGAATTGAGGCAACATGCCATGGAATTCTGTACCATGTCAACATTGCCCCTGATATCAGAATGTTAGCAGGCACCTAAAATACGTACCAGTAAACAAATTTTCAGGTACAACAATTAATCACCTATGTCAAGCGAGTCCAAATGAGCCCATTAACAGTAACATGGCTTTGATTCAAATGAAACTGAAATTATTACTTAAAAATATTTCCGTAATCAAATATTACAATAAAAGCTCTCTAAAACGGGATATTTGTCAATAGCTTTGTGTCCAACAGCGCATGCGGCGTATCAACAATGGTGTTAAAGCAAGAAAAAATGTATTCAATTCATCGGCTAGTTGAAGCTATGGAGGCCATACTGTATATTAAGTATATCATGGGGCAAACCTGAAAAGAAATTCTTCCCACAGTAGGATTAATTTGTCCTGTATCGGGATGAAAGGCAGAATAAACAACAGTCCTTGCCCATTTGATTTGATTTTTGTTATAATTGCCTAGACCTTGAGAGTGTTCATCTAAAATTTTTTTCTGTTGTAAAAGCTGATTTTTCGTGTAAAATAACAACTTTGGATTGAAGATTGCGCGGAAGTGCTCATACCTTTTCAAAAATGTTGATTGATCATAAGGCTCCATCTAAACTTGTTAAACATAAACATACGACACATAAATTAAACATTATGATAGGCAATAGTATTCCAAGAAACAGTAATTGTATACATAAATACATGTTAATAAACAATATAAGTAATCTATGCTTCGTAAAGGCCTCTGCATTCTAAGAAAATATCGATTAATAACAACCTAAAATTTTGAAAATAACTCTACATTGAAGGTTTTTAAATGAAGACATGTATTTTACTATTTTTTGTCACAGCTAGTGTAGTTACATGTATTATCATAAGACGAAACATTCTCAGCTTACTTCGAAGAAGGTATGCACAATAAAACTACAATTACACAAGTTATAGCCTAGGTTTACAAATTGCATACCTTTTGCCATCCCCCCAAAATATTCTAACAATCTGGTGTATTGAAAAAAAGTAATAAAAATTTACAAATCAACATTTATCTTATAAATCTTTATTCAAACATTTTGACATCCGTGGGTAGAAAAATGGAAAAAAGTATGTCCTAAGTGAAAAATCAAGACAAAGAGTTATTTCCAAAAAATGAAGACGTGAAATTAAAAAAAATCTGACTAATAGGGGAAAATTATATATATGTCATCGGTAAAGACAAAATTCAATTTTGATATATTCATGATTTTTCAAATTCTATCACATATGTAAGAATGAATAGTAGTTACAAGGTGACTCTGATTATAAATCGAATGACCCTCTTGCTATTGGCAGCAATAATGAATAAGATTTCTAACTCAATGCATTACAGAAAAAAATAATTCCCAAGTTCATGTATATATCATTTCCGACAAAGATTATTTTTAATATTCTAATAATTCAAAACATTAAATTTAATTCAGAACAAAGGGTTGGGTTCATCATTAGTGTATAAATATACTTATGATGATTGTAAGAAATCACACATCGATGAAACCATTCATTATTTTGAATCAAAGAGCGCATCAATGGCCATTTACCATCAGAAATTTTTAATTACATTCATAATATAAACGTTGAAAATTTTAAGATCATTTCAAGAACAAAGTTTACAAAAATTTAAGCAGCCATTAAAAGCTAATAAATAAACAAATGATCCAACAAAGTATTTGTATTAATTTAGATTTCATTATATGATTTTAGTGATTTAATATAATCGAAACGTTCAATTTATTTCCTTTTACACTGTATTCATTAAGTAAACGCTCAAATATATATATATATATATATATATANAGCTGAGTCACTTACAACCTTATTTAAGATGTTGACTAAAAAGGGACTTCTAAGCAGGAATTACGCTTTCGAAAGTAAATGTCAGAAGCTTAAAAAGCTCTCATCAACGTTATTTTGTATTTCAAGCGGCTTCAAAGAAATATTGTTTTGCATCTATTTATCTTACTATAATTCTTTTCCTAAGCAAAGAAATGTAACATTCAAAATTATAAAGTCAATTATTCATGATTGAAGTCACATATATGTGAATTCATACACATAGTTTCAAACGAAAAATATATTAAGTTTTCATTAAGAACAAATGCATGAAAAACACTTTTATTTGTATTTTTAGAGATATTTGCACATGCTATACCACTACTAGTAATCCCATTTATTAAATATATTGAGTTAATTTATAGGCTTTGAGATTTTTCTAAAACATTAAAACATGGTTGGTAAAAACGGTCGTGCCTCTCCACAAATTTAAGAATTTTGAAATGGAATCAAATTCCTAGCCTTTGCCACATCAAAATTTGCTTGTTCTGAAGCTTTTGATTAAAATATCTGTTCGAAACAGTTTCTTCATTAACGAAATTTTAGGCCTTGGGTAATTAGTGAATTTAAAAATTGCGCATACGTATATTTTCAACGCTTCCTATATAAACATGGACGAGGCAGCAAAGCAACCTACCTATGATCATTCAATACTAATGAATACAAAACCTTAACATTAAGAAAAAGTCCTATAAACAGCTAGCAGTAGTTGGTATCTTAAATAGGCATTTATCCGTTTTTATAACATACACGGCAAATTTAAAAAATTTAGCATAAAATAGTATTTGATTGTGTTACTATTTAACTTTTTCTATTTTGTTTTATTCATTTATTTTTTAAATTGTTAAATATCTATTTTTGCATTATGAAAACCCAATTTATTGAAATGTTATTAAATTTACCTTATACCTAGTGTTCAGAGCCGTCAAAAGCCCATGTCAGCAAAAACTTGATATACAATTACAAATTGGCTTTCATAGTATTCTCTCGACATTGTTAAATTAACTTATAAATTGTTTTTTAAGTTTTTCTCTTTTAAAATTTTTATTTATTTATCGGTAGTTTGAATTTAGTAAGCAAATTTAAAATAGACTTTGGTGCTTTAGAATGCCATTATTTTAAATGTAATTCTCATTATTAAAATTATTAATTATTATACTCTACTTTAATTAAAATCAAGTTTATCCGAGAAATGTCTGATTTTGCTCTTTGATAAAAATAAGATATCCACTGAATTAACATTATTCTAATATTCTCACTACTAAGTTTCATTAAAGATATATAAATCACTCTTACCCAGTTTAGGCCTACTTTAGGGGGCGACTGCATCTCTGTGCTTCCCGACATCTTCCACTTCTGTTCTTATCTCAAATTTATGCTAAAGTTCATTGGTATGGTAAATAACATTCGAATTTGCAAATTAATCCAAAAAACCATCAGAACAGAATTGATCAGATCAATATATTGTTAACGGATAGAAATTAGATGAGAAAATTTTAGTCCTGAGAAATCATTTATCATATGTTCTTCAATTAGTTGACAGATACATGGTATTGAATGAGTCAGGTTTTCTCGATGTAAGCTGGCATACATTTTTTATGACAACATTTAAAATAATTACGTAACAATGACGTAATACAGATTTTGAATGTTTCCAAATAATTTATCTGGAATTTCTCAAATTGTTTATCTTAATTCTCCTAAATTTCAATGTTGTATTTATGTTCGTCTAGTCATAGATTGAAGCAATCGTCATTCACAAATTTCTGAAGTAGTTTAAGTCTTACCTATTTAATGAGGACTATGTTTTTAAAAGAAAACTGTCGAATATCTTGCAAAAGATGTCGGACTCTTCTAGGTAGTGCTTTAGGTATAGCAAAGTATTTTTTTCAAAATAACTAGGTATGGCTTGAATTGTCTTTTTACAAGAAATTCAAATTCATTTTGAACACTTTATCCCAACATGGTCCAATGCTACCACTACTTGCTCATGAATACCAGTGCGCTTAAACAACAAATGCCCGTTTTTGTTATCTCAACTTGGTGCCTTCCCATTCTTCTTCTTTACAGCCTGTTACATTCTTACAATCTTTTCCCACTTTCTCAAGCATGTTCATTACCGAAATATATATTTTTGCAAAACAGTTTGCATCTTTTATTAATAACTTGCATGCATAATCATTTACAATATTTCATTTCATAAATCATCATTAAATTGGAAAATTTCAATAGCCAATCTTCACAGACAAGGTAATTGTTTAAGATAATCTTCAACTATAGTTTGACAACTTTTGATGTTTCTATTGGCGTTGCAATTTTGTCCTTGGCAACAGTAGTATTTTGGTCTTTTTTCTGGTTTAAGTTGCCAACAATATTCAGGACATCTTCTGTAAACATCACCTGAATATTTTAGTAAGGGGAAATGTCTTTCAGTAATACATGAGGAATACAGTCTAGTAAATTTTTATTGGTAATTTTGCAAGAAAAATAAAATGGTGTACTGATTTCGCCGTGTACAAGTACGCATGATTTCATCTCATCTTCTATTTCAATGCCACAACCGCCGGCCACATATTTGCTTGTATGACATATAATAGCTACCCTATGCTGAATTATGATAATCCAAATAAAAGTAATTCCAGTAAGTAATTCTCGAATCATTTATATTTAAAAAATCCGTTTCGGTATCCAAACAATATATTTCAGCAATGTTGAAGCAAAAACAATTAGTATTATTTTAAACAGTTGTGGTGATATATATATATATATATATATATATATATATATATATTTATATTTATATATATAATGCCATTACAGAATACTATGTTTAAATACACATTGGTGAATGCATTTTTATGTCTTTTCTCAGGTTTCAAAAAAGTTAAACAAATATATTTACACAATGTGTGAAAGACCACACATTCATTTTAATAACTCAAACCGTAATGAACACTGTTAGTTTTATTAAAGAAATGGGAAAGGTACAGATGAAAATATTAATTAATTAATTAGGATATCAAGTGCCAAACTGCAAAGAAAATGAGGACGATAATTATAAATATTAATCTAAGAAATCATGTAAACAAAAAGCCCATGAGGCGATTAAAAATATATGTGCACAACTGAAATTTGAAGAATAAAAGATTAGTTTTTTCCAAATTGGAAGGGAAGTAGGACCAAGATATCATAACCCAATTTAAAAATATGGAGGGATACATTTCCTCATCAATTCCTATATATTAAAAAGATAAATGTAAGCACTTATCAATGCCTCATTGTTTACCAATAACCAAAAATCAAAAGAAATGTACTTAGAAAAGAGGTTGAACAAATATCCAATAAAGTTAAGTGAATTGAAGTAAGTAGGTAAGCAACGAAAAAAAATCGAAAATATCTACCTGGATTGTAAAAGACAATCTTGACAAATTTCAAGAATTGGTGGTAGTCATTTGCCGTTCTTACCTACCATCATCATCCTTCTCAATAATCAATATTAAACAGTCAAAATTGTAGTCTTTTACTTAATGTCTAGGGACCGGATAAATAGATAGGTGATTCAATACATCAAATAGACGACCAAAAATTGTGAAACAAAATGTTAATTATAATCAACGCAAAAACAATAATTTCACCAATTTCTCACACTTTGTGATCAAAGAATTAATGTTCTTCATCCTAACAAAGCTGAAAATTATTCCACGGTTACAGATATAAGAATTGCATAGGGAAAAGTTACAACATGAGACTGCAATGTAGTCTTGAATTTTTCGTCCACAATAGTTCCGAAGATGCTGTCTTGAAATTCCCTATTAAGTCAAACTGCTGCAGCAATGTGTCAACTTAACCATCCAGCTGTCTGAATTCCAAGTGTTGACACGATGCGAAATAATTAAAATAATTCGTTCTGTGCACGCAAGCGTCGCCTCAGACACAAACTCCATTATCTTCCAATGAATTAACCTAGTTGGAAATCCTCAATAAATCTTTCACAAAAGAAAAATACCACTCGTTGACAAAGTGCATAAATTTGCCCTCACTGAGTTTCTCCTGACGTTTTCAAAAGCCAAATAGTTGCATGGACAACACATACAAAAGCTTTGAACAACTATATTGAGTATCGTCAAATGGGGTGAATAGAAATAGTAGACAAAGAGAAAATTATATTTATTATTACCTAAGCCTTGCTTAATAATTTACATTGTTTTCTTGCGTATAGATTAATCACAATATGTTTATGTGCCAAAGGTCAAATTATTAGAAATGTTATGCTCAAATTAAAATAACCCACAGAAAAGAAACAAATCCTAATTAAGAGTCAATGAACCTCCAAAAGAAAATATATACATGTTTATAAATGATATTTTAAAAGCATTAAATGATATTTAATATAAAAAATATAAGGGAACAGTTAAGAAGAAAGATACCAATGTATGAGAATATGAAGATATTGAAGAAAGTCAAATCAATTCTTGATGGAAATGAACAGCAAATATTCTTGCAAGAAAATACCGATCACTGGCGAAATTATAAATTGAAAATGTGATTTGGGTTTATTTTGGAAGAATTGGGAAAATTTACAATGATAATGAATATCAAGCTTCATTTCAGGGTTTCTTCAGAGGGGCAACGTGGATTGATATATGAAATTGTAATTGCATATACCTAAAGCTGACTGTCATTATACATTTATTATACACCTTTGCAGTTTATAATAAACCCTTGCAGTTTATTATTATACACTTTGCAGTGTTCGTATTGACCCCATTTGAAAGTATTAAGGAATTTCCGTTTGTAATTATTATTGTACAATTTTAATGATTTTTTCTTATTTTAGAGGGGGCGCGGGCCCCTCTGTATCCGCCCTTGGTGAAAACTTATTTAACCGGTCCCTATTAATGTCCAAACACCTCCAAACTCCCCTTTCGGGAGTAGATAAATCTAAACTGCAAATTAGAGGAAACTTATAAAGATTTTAAGTCACAGACTCTCAACTAAACATTAAAACATGTAACGAACAAAAATTACTATTTGAATACAAAAGATTTAGATCAAATGTCAAATTGAATGAACCTACAACTAGAATTGAAATTACTGAACTTGTCATGAAGAAAATTAGTTTGTAACTTGTCTGAACGCTATATACAAATTGTCAAAACTATCGGAAAAATAACATAGTAAAAATCTCTACAAGGAGGTTGCATTTTGTCAAGAAAACTCTTTATCAAGGAATAGTTTTATTTCTTAAAATGAAAGTCTAGTAATGAAAATTTTCGATTATAACAAAGTTGGAACTATGATTTTAAAGAAATTAGCAAAGAACTGTGCTACATCATCAAGTAATGCATCGCGGTGACTTCATTAGCAACGTACGCATTAAGGGTGTTACAGAAACATACTGCATTTCATCAATTCGATTAAAGTTTTAAATTTTTCAGTGTTCGTTGAAAGTTTAGGGTTATGGCAGTTTAATAAAAATAATGATGATCTTTTCAAAAATAAGATACTGTGCAAATAACCTGGGATATAGACACAATAAAGTCCATTAGCATGCACATTGAATAGTAAATAATAAAAGTATATTAATAATACAACTAAATGGCGAAAGTATTGTATATATTTGGGATTAGAATGTCGAATAAAAAAGTAATCTATTACTAAATGACATTGAATAAATAAATATCCAACCAATAAAATATAAAAGTGTAGGTATTGATCTCTACTTTCAAAAATTCAAACTGTATTTTTAAATGGACACTTTCACTAATTGTTTAAGAGAAATGCGTCAATAAAAATACATTTTAGAAGGGTCCAAAAAGTACTGACTTTATGACTATCAACTTATTAGTATTTGGCTACTTTAAACAAAAATCTTTAGGATTACTAGCAGTACAATAATGTCTGTTATTGGTTCACAAAGCAAAAGGAATAGGTACAAGGACTTGCATTCTTTATGAGATACAATGAACATGAATTTGAAATAACATATCATAATGTACATAATTTTAAAATTTTCAGAAGCAATGGTTAAGTGCATCAATAGTAGAAGGCAGTGGCACAACCAGAATTGATAAAAGGGGTGACTTGAAAACAGCTTGCATGTTACATTCTTTACAAAGCAAATCTATGAACAACCTGTGTGTACATGTATATATATTATTTAAAGCAAATATGAACAGAAAAATGCAGGGAGAAACTAGGCCTATAGCCTGATTTTGGTTCATACAAGTAGCAAGAGAGCTTAGTCAATAGACAAGAACACTAAATTACTATGACAAGGATTACAGGCAGAAAAGAAATACACTGTAGAGACATCTGTAAAAGAAAGTTAATGAAGCAATTTTATGTAGAAAAACGTTGGTGCATTTATTTTTCTGTTATTCATTTTTTTAAACAAACTTAACCAAAGTGAAACCAAGAAATTTCAACAAAAATTGAATTGAATAAACTCAAAAAAGAAGAAAGGAAGAAATTGCCATCAAGTATTCCTAACCAAAGAACAGGAATTGAGAGTGCACTTATGAAGGGGCAGGGCAGCTTAAAAAGTCAAAATAATATATGGATGACCAACCCAAGGGGGAATTGCATTGTGCACCCTGGTTGCACCACAGTTAGAAGGCAATCATAATTATACAACTAAAATCTATTAATGCTTAAGGTAAATCATATGATTATACCAATCAGAAAAATTTAATAATTACAAGTTCCTATTAGACAGAAATAAGAAAGTAAAACCATAGTCATAGGTGGCTCATATGTGTAAGGATGGCAAGCAGTGCATGCCCAATAATTTTTTAGTAAACGAACTTTATTCTTAATTGTAGGAATTTATATCTGTACAAATGTACAAATTGTAAATTGCTTGTTTGCATTAAAACAATATTCAAGAATCAAGTAAAAATGTGAATGGAATATAGGACAAAATTCATTACTATTTGCTTCAAAACTAATTAAATGATTTCACCACAGCTAGCAGATGCCTTAGTGCTGTCCTACACTTGCTCAAATGATTCAATTATATCCATTTTCTTCAAATCATCATGCAATGATTTAGCTAGTAAAGCAAGAAGTCCATTCATTGATTGCATTGAAAGACTCTTGTTGTAAAATAACAGCAAGAAATATTTTCATTTAATGCAATAATCCAAAAGTAAACATTACAAGTAAGTATTACTTAACATCAATCAGAAGCATTTCTCTATTCAAACAGTGGTGGAAACAGAATATATTTGAGTGAGGCTCCAATCTGTGATAATGATTTTTTCACATTTTTTCTCATGATTTCCTTGTACAAATTCTAAATAAGAATATGGTAGCCATTTGTTTTTCCTTGATAGAAATTAGAAAATTTATAGGAATTGTTAATGAAATACAAATTTTTTCTTCAAATTTTATTTGAATAATTCAGGAGTGATATATTTTAAAATATATTGGCATTCAATGCAATCAAATGGAGGCCAGTTTCACATCCCTATACAAATGCTGTTTTTAGAATTATTAAATTTTGAAAACTTTGATCAATTTAAATGTGATTTCCTTCAGCTGTAATTTTCTGATCGAAATTTCTACTCTAATTTTCTCAGTGTTGAAAAATTTTGTAATTAATCTCAAGTTTGCTATAATTAGAATGGCTTCAATTGAAAATCACATAATTTGAATTTGATATTTTGAAATGCATGATTTGTCTACTGTCTTATCTGAAAGTTGTAAGTATTTGATTTAATGCAAACTATTAGATTTTGAGTAGCATCTCTAGAATGATTATTTTCTGTTTAAATAGATTTTAAACAAATTCAATAAAAACTGATTTGAGGAGAAAAAACTACAGAAATCATTAGGAATTTTTCCTGAAAATGTTTTATTACTGAACTACAGGACTAATCATATTTTTATAATAATAATATTTCAAATGTCTTTTATAAAATATCACATCAGGGATTTCACATATAAATATATTTTACACTAATTTGTTTAATATAAAAAAAATTGCTTGTCTAGCTTCATATGCATGAGCTGCCACTGGCCATATTACAATTTATCATCATGACATATTTTTATTTTTGTGCAATTTGAAACTGTCAATGTTTATAATTATGAGACATATTTACAATCATTTTGTTACAATTCCAGATCTTTACAATCTATTCTAAATAGAAAGTAAATTGAAATACAATTTAAAGCAATACATTTATTGATTGAAATAAATAATTATAATTTCATTGAAGTATTTTCTCTAACAATCTTTTATCTTTGTTGACATCAGATTTGGAGAAATGATGTACAACCATTCATTTTAATAGTGATTCAATACAGTATGTCTTTCTTAGTAATATAAAAGTATTGCTTCAACACATATATTTCTTTTGTAAATCTTACAAACAGTTGATCCCTAAGTGACATATTTCCAAACTTTTTGGATACTACCATGGGTGAAATATTTCCAGAAACATTTTGTTAGCACATTGGGCATGAAAGGAATTGCATAGTTCTTTGATAGATTAGAGTAGATTGCAAATAAAGCAAAGTCACAGTAACAATTTCTTTTATGTTATAATAAGCATCTGTTGTTCAAGCCTGGAAATCAAATTTCCTCTTCCATTCAGCCTTTTTCTTATTCCAAATTGTATATTGTAGTGGAACTCCTAGAATCTGATTAGGAAAGGGCACTTCTATCCCTTTTTTCTTATTTCTTTCCAAAAGAAAACCAATATGTTATTTTTATTTTTTTCTTCATCTTTAGACTTATCTGTGCAATTTACATGAGGAATGCATCAGCATGAAGAGCTTGCAAAGTTCTAAATTATTTATTAGATATTCTGACACTACTTCCAACATTATTATGCTGGCTTTATGAAGCATGTATCACAATGATTGAACAGAAAACCATTGAATGCATATTCATATTCCCATATCTAACCCCTATATAATTAATAAACTCTTTGTCTGCTCTAGAGCTACACTAGAGTAATAAGTGCTTGCTTCTCTATCCTTGTTCCATCAGGGAATAATGAATGACTTAATATTTCTGTGGATTTTAAGATATATTTATATATATATATATATATAAATAGTTTTTCACATAATGGTTAATTATTATTGTGAATGTAAATTGCAATGTCAAGTTTTTGATCAGGTATGCAAAAGTTCATTTAACTCATGCTCTAGTTTTGAGTCATTGCAACTATGCCCAAATACTCTAAACAGATATAAACCAAAAATTCCTCTGAAAATTTCAGGTACAGCTAAATTGGATTGTCAAATTAGCAGTAGATAATCATAGTGTTAATGAGAATAATGAATACAGAAAAAAACTCAAACTTATTTCTACATCCACAATGTAATATCAATATAAATAATAATATAATGAATACTTTTCCATATAGCAAAATTGACTTTCTTCCCTAAAAAATAATTAATAAGCAAAACAAAAGAATGAATTTAATTGAACCAACAGCAAGCATAATCATATCACTATGTGACTTTGGGAAGCAAATAACTTCATAGTGAAAATCTGTGTGCTGCCCATTCTTGTTTAGTTCTCAAATTTGGCAATCCTCTCAAACAGAATTGGCAATCTTAGAGAAATTTCAAAGTAGGTGCACTTGTTGAATTTTTTCTGGTATCACCAAAGCATTATTAGACTCAATCTCTAACCAATTTGCCTAATTCTACAATTTGCTGATCTCTTTTTTCAATGTTTGCATGACAGAAAATATGAGATGAATGTTTGGGATTTCATTTCATTAAACATTCCTGTCAGGGAAGGGCGTCCTTCAACCAGGGCTACATTCATTTCATCACAATGCAAGTATAACTGAACCAATAGTTCTTTTTCAGAAAATCTGTATTTTTGCAAATTTCATTTAATTATTGACTGTTTTCTGTATTCTCAAATCCGCCTCAATGTAAGCATTTGCTGAAAATGTTCCTTCACAACAATTTATTTAAAGAATATGGGAAAAATGAGCTAATCATTCTACATAATCTCCTAGCAAAACATTTTTAGAAATGCACATCAAAATCATGCAAGTGGAAAGGAGGTTAAGAACATGCAAATGCAAACAGATCACAACTTCCAAAGTAGCTGAGAGAAAAAGCAGACGTCCTCATTATTGGTTCCTCAATGTACCAGCAACTCAGGGATTGATAAAAAACCATAATGTTGCCATACATTCATACCCAGGTGCCACCACTAACGACTTTACAGAAGTCTTAAAAGAATACCAATCATCAGAGTGAATTAAAAAATATTAGTTAAGATTGGACAAAATGATATATTGAAATGAAAAGAAAATTACACAGATAAGTACACTAATTTGCTTAATATGATACACACTAAATTTAGTTCAGCAAAAGTTTTCTTAGGAGAGGTGGCTCCTTTCCCTAACAAGGAGTTCAAAAAAAAATTAGCTGAACTAAATTTATTAATTTAACAAAATGTGAAATTATTGAATTATTTGGTTTTTGAGAAATTCAAATATTTTTGTTTAGGAACTAATCCAAATCCAAAAATATTTACAAGCAACAGTATCCATTTTTCAAGGTTTGATTACTCAATATGTGTGCACAGCATCAAAGGAGTCTTTAATCCACCACCACTTTAAAAAATTACACACAGTAGTTTACCCACTGCCACTGGCAATCAAAGACATGTCAAAATTTCACAAATGCCACCATGAAAGATGCATACTGCCTTGCCACTTACTGACAAATTACCACATTGGCACTTCACCACCAACATCAAACATATGCTAAAGTTCTTTCTATGCCACCACCACTATCAGCCACTGAGGTTCAAATATTTGAAACTTTTTTAGACTATTTTAATGATGGTGATTTTTATTATTATTATATTAACAATTGGGTTATGGCGAATTTTTCACTTTTGGGTATAACATATAATAGTTCCCCGGGCATTTTTCTTAATTATTCTTATTTCCCTTAATTCTAAAAATAATATAACATTATTGAATTAAAAGCTTCAAATTAATGGCAGGCGTAGCATTTATCACTTGTTTAAACTATTTTGTAAAATAAATAAAAAATTGAACAAACAATGTTTCCTCTTTTTAAATAAGTTGTTAATAATGGCCAGAATTGACCCTAATCCTGGTTCTATCAGACCAATCAAAATAGGCGAATACTAGCAAAGCATTAACATAGTACAATCAATAATTTTAACTAAATATATTCATATCAACTTCCAAAACCTTTATTCAAAAAATAATGAATACAAACAATTTGTACAAGAACTTGACTCAAATTTTGTTCTTGGAGTATCTGAAATGTGGTTTACAAATCATCATGAAAATTTTCTTTGGTCAATTGATATCATAAATTTAAACTATTCAGAACAGATATAAATCAAACTTTGCATTACAATAAAAAATGGAGGTGTAATGTTCCTAATTGATAAAAAATTAAAACCTAAACTTCAAAAAACATTTCAACCAATAACACATATGAAAGTCTTTGAATTGACATCCAAGACCTGCTTAATTGTAATAGCTGACACCTTCTGAATATATCATATTGTCCAAACAACTTTATTTGAACAAATTCTTTGCACAAATCAAAAATGAAATTATTACAGCATTAAGTCATAACACAAATATAATGTTAATGGGTGACTGAAATTTGAACTTTTTAAATATAACTAAAAAATCTAAGCTACAAAATTTCCTTTCAACAATTCACGAATAAACCTATGCATTCCATCCAGAATTTCTGCAAATAGCCAAACCTTGATTGATTATTTTATGGTTTCAGAAAATGAATCTTTATATAAATACATTTGTTCTGAATGTCTCTACTCTGACCATTGCCTTATAATAACTTATTCTAATAAGCAAAAAATTGACAACCCAACTAAATATTGGATAAAAATAAGAGAAAAAACTTAAAAATAAATTAAAAACCGAAAATTCGAGTAGAATTTACTCTTCACAAACACTCAATGAAATATTAGCAACATTAATAAAATTCATTTATTCTACAGGGTGGTCACTAGAAAAGCAGAAAATTTGAAGGTCAAATTAAATCATGCATAAACTGTGTGCTGAAGTCTGCATACAAACAATTCGAGTATAACAAAAAGATATCTGATCAGTTCTTTTGTAAAGATAATTAAAATAAATTGTCTTCTATTTTAAGCACTAAGCTATCTATGCCATGTTATACTAAATGCTGCATGCAAGCTGCTAATGTGAAAGAATAGCAAGTTACAACTCTATGTATATATACTCTTTGCTAGGTTCTTTTCTTTTATGTTGTTTTAAATTAGGTTGTTTTAAGTTAATTCCATCAGTTTCTATTGTTGACATGACATAAAATCTATTGATGATTTGAAAACGAGCTTGGGAAAAGCTTGGAACAATATTTCACAAGTTAAAATTAAAATGCTACACAAGCTTGGATTTCTAGGTTAAGACACTGCTCTGAAGTTCACGGAAGGCATTTTGAACATCTATGAGTGTCATATAACATATGCCTTTAAAAAACTTTGTAAAAGTTATTCTTTGTAAAAACAGTGATTGGCTCTATGTAAGATATTTTCCAAAGTTCCGCCACTTTCCTAACTTTAGTAATTTAATAGTAAATAAAGCCCACATGCTCTCAATTTTCTTACTGATACATACACTACTGCTAATAGCCAGTGACATTGAAACAAACCCTGGGCCCAAAGTATATGACTCAAGTAAATTCCAGTATACTATATGCAATTTCTCTCAAAACATTAAAATTGCCTACTTGAATGCAAGAAGCATTATCACACACAGGGAAGATTTTATGGAAATTTGTAAAAAGATTGGAGAAAACACTATTATTGCTGTCACAGAGACTTGGCTCAGAGACGCTCCTGAGGATCTCTACAATTTCAATAAGTCAAAATTCACAAGCTTTACAAAAAATAGAAAAGGGAGAGGAGGCGGACTATTATTCTTAATTCCAAATTATATGAAACCTGTGAGGAAGGAATGTTTTGAAAAAAAACACCATATCTTTGAAACAATCTGGGTCGAAATAAGAAAGAATAGTAAGTGCAATATATCAGCATTTATCAACATTAGTTATTGTCCGAAGAAACAGTACATCAAGGACTTTATAGATTATAAGATAGATGAAGTACAGAATGTAGTGAAAAATGGAAGAGAAATTTTGCTTCTTGGAGATTACAACATAAACTATCTCTCTCTCTCATAGAGTCACGCCATATAGACAATTTATGCAACCAACTCCATCTAGATATTGTTAACAGTGTAAGTCCAACACGTGAGCAAGCTCTCATTGATTACTGTATAAGTAACACCAGAAAGTTCAAAACTTTCATTTTCAACTCATTCTCTGATCACAATCTGTGTGTTTACATTATGGAAGAAATAATTGCACTTCCTAAATGAAAACGGATATAGCGCACAGCTTTGCTAAATTCAATGAAAATATATTTAAAAAACTTCTTCAAAATGTCAGCTGGGATTTTATCTATAATATGAATGACGCAGATGAAATGTTTACCTATATAATAACGCAATTAAACATATGTTTAAACAAAGTGGCACCATTAATCTACAAATATATCAAAAGAGATGATTATGAATCAAAGCAATCCAGTGAAGTGAGACAAGCAATAGAGGAAAAGAAAAATGCATGGGCTGCATTAAACAGCAACCACTCACAAATGAATTTGGAAACATATAAGATATTAAGAAACATTTACAAAAAACGAAGGAAAACTGTTGCATTGAGCAAGGCAAAAAGTTCCTAAACAAACTTAAACAAGCTAAGAATAAATGGAATTTCATCAACAAATTCCTAAGCAAAGAAAAAAGTTGCTCTGTCAATATTAATGAAATATATGTAAATAAAAAAGTTATCACTGATGCAAAAAACATAGCTAATCATCTCAACTTAGCCTTCAAAAAAAAATGGGTCAATATAAGGGTGAGATCGTCAACTATCAAAACATGATCCAACTGTCAACTAACACATTTAGCTTCAAATTTATAAACAAGACTGAATTGGATAAAGTAATTAAAAAATTAGACACTAACATATCTAGTGGCAGTAGTGGCATACCAGTTTTCATACTTAAAAAGTATGCCCATTTCTTCAGTGAACATTTGTTATTTGCCATCAATTATGCTATAAGATCATCAACTTATCCACAAATATTGAAAAGAGCTGACATAACACAGATTTTTAAAAAAGGAGATCGTATGATCTGCTGTAACTATAGGCCAATCTCCATCACTAGTCCAATATCCAAAGTTTTTGAAAAGCTGTTGTCCAACCAAATAAACCACTTTCTAAGTGAGAACAACACAATAGCTAAGAAATTTGGTTTTAAAAGAAGTTCAAATAGAAGTGACACTCTTCTGACACTGATTGAAAACACACATTATCATATGAATGAGGGTGTATGTAGTTCCATTGCACTTCTAGACCTCAGTAAGGCTTTTGATAGTTTAAATTTTCCAATTCTTGATAGCAAGCTCCAAAAATACGGATTTGACACAAGTTCCAGAATGCTTATAAATAGTTTCTTAGCAAATCGTCAACAGCGGGTAAAGGTCAATAACATATTTTCAAATTATACGACTACCAATAAAGGAGTACCACAAGGAACTGTGCTAGGCCCAATAATGTTCAACATTTATGTAAATGATATCATTTCCCATGCCAAAGACTGTGAAATAATACAATATGCGGATGACATTTGTCTTATAAGCCGCCATGAAAATCCATCTATCGCCACTGAGACTCTTTCTAAAAGCATGGAAAGCGTCTTCTCATATCTGCAACAAAACAAACTTACCATCAATAAAGATAAAACACAATTCATCATCTTTTCCAACAAAAAACAAAATAAAGATAAAGAAATCGAACTCGAATTGAACTCAGAAACTAAAATACGGAATATGAAGGCGGTAAAGTACTTGGGAGTAACATTGGAGGGTGGTTTCAAATTTAACGAGTTCGTTCAACAGAAATTGAGAAGAATGTCCGCTGCTATTCAATATCTAAAGCAAATAAGGAAAATTACTCAGGATAAAGAAATTATACATGCTCGATAACGCGTAATGATTTTGTTACAAGCAGTCGGCTCTGATGAGCGCGCTTTGCTGAAAACAATTACCTCCAAAGCATCCACAGATGCTTCGTTAACACAATTATCGCGCATGAAGTTATTAGCACCATTTAATGCATTGTCAAAAGAAGNTACCACAAGGAACTGTGCTAGGCCCAATAATGTTCAACATTTATGTAAATGATATCATTTCCCATGCGAAGACTGTGAAATAATACAATATGCGGATGACATTTGTCTTATA
>CABFPE010000039.1:1318186-1342366 GCA_900660155.1 Hofstenia miamia | reverse complement strand
TTTTTAAGTAATCCGGAAAGTAATTATTTCGTATGCATTCGTTAAATATATAATTTAAGGGACTAGCAATCGTATGTGCAGTGACTTTAAGTGCCCATGAAGGAATGTTGGAAGGCCCACTTGATTTGTTGGACTTAAGCTTGTGAATTGCTTTTAATGTTTCTAAACCTGTTGTAAAACGGAAAGAAAATTCGGATTGAAAAAATTTAGGCGAATTATTTTCATACTTAACAGTTGGACCATTGTATTTTCCTAGGTTAATAAAAGTCTGATTTAATTCGTTAGAAATTTCATAGGTATCTGTGATGATTTTCCCAGTTTCATTTTTGATAGAATTAATACAATTTGATTTAGATTTCTTACTATTACTGATATCATGAATAAGTTTCCACTTTGACTTTTGATTTGGCAAACAAGCGTATTCATTTCTAATGTATTCATTGAACGCCTTGCGATTTGCAATATTGGATAAATTTCTAGCTTTTTTATATGCAACAAAATTTCTATGAGTTTTGGAAGTTCTAAATATTCTATATGCGATATTTTTTTCACGAATCAATGTTTTGCAAAATTCATTTATCCATGGTTTACTATGCGCAGATGTGTGCGAAATGCTTTTATGATTTGATTTAATCATAATTTTCCTTTCTGGACAAAATTTATTTAGATAAAATTCAAAAATTTCTAAAAAATGTATCAACATTGTATTTGCATTTGGGGCAGTATACACAGGAAGCCAGTTTTCTGAAGAAATTGCCGATTTAAGATTGTTTATATTTTCAGTACTATTTTCACGGATTTTTATCCACTTTGTGACATTATTCTAAGACGATTCAGATTTAGAAAACTCAATACATGTAATGCAGTGGACAGAAAAAGGGCATTCAGATGAGTAAAAACTATATGATGCATTATTTGTTTCGGCAAGCACAACGTAATCAATTAGCGTGGTACTTGATGATGTGATTCTAGTCTGCAGTATTGCGTTAGCCAATTTTACATTGAAAGCATTTAATATTAGGTCAATTTTGCACTGTTCATTAGTGTTAAAGTAATTTAGGTTCCAGTCTCCAAGTAGCATTAAATCTTTATTTTCAGAACAAGCTAAAGATAATTCCTCTTCTAATTGCTGAATAAATAGATTAGCAAATTTCTTGTTTGNTCCAGGATAAGAATGTACGGTGACGGTGTGTCCTTTAATGAGGTGCTTTGAACGCAAGTGTCGATACATCGATGTTCCTATGATGAGAAAATCTGTGTCTTCTCTTAGCTTTTTTGGGTGGAATCTCGCTGTAATTTTGGAGTGATTCAGATCTTCAGGCGTTAGATTTTCTGGTGATGACGTTTGTGTTTGTGTGTTGCAGTTGTTTGGTGTGATTTGCGTTTGTTTATCAATGGTGATTGCATCTTCTTCAGCGTGGCATGTTTCAGAAAGTTTTGATAGAAGTGAATGAAATGTACAGAGTTCTTCTTTTGACAATGCGTTAAACGGTGCTAATAACTTCGTGCGCGATAATTGTGTTAACGAAGCATCTGCGGATGCTGCGGAGGTAATTGTTTTCAGCAAAGCGCGCTCATCAGACCCGACTGCTCGTAACGAAATCATTACGCGTTTTTTCAAATACATTGCTATTTTTCATTTTAAAAAATTCCATATGTTTCTAATGATTAATATCTGCAATCATTGTTCCGTTTTCGCCAATGTTTCCTATCCATAAAAAATTCCATGCGTTTAATTCGTTTTTTTGCTAATACAAAACGGGAAAATATTCGCCATACTTAAACATTACAGGCGTATGAAATATAGACTTACATGATAAAGGCAATTTCGTTTTCCGTATAAATTATACATGCAACATTATTATTAGGATTTATACATATACATGCTTTAATTAATACACTATTATGATATTAGTTTTACACAACGGTCTATTCTCTGCATTTCTTTTTGGTTTATACGGATTTTCGGGGGTGTACACGTTTGCTGACTGTTACATGTTTTGTCGAATTTGCACGTTTTTCAGTTTATTTGGTTTATGACTCTTGCTCACAATCTTGTTGATATCTTTTCCAATGTATTGTGTAGTTGCCATAAAAATGAGAACGCGTTTTTCCACGCAATTCACAGAGTTGTTCTAGTTGATGTATTGCTACACACTCGATTCCCCTTCACTGGATATGATTTCCAATCATTAAATTAGTCATATCCATGTTGAGATCGCCTTTTAAACGTACAAATGCTTGTACATAGTGTATTATTCACACTTAAAAAATATAGGCGCATGATATTTTAAAGATAGATTACTAAGAAATTTGAGAAAATTGCAAACTAATATTTTGTAAGCGGAGGAGCTCTACAATATCAGCCATATGGCAAGTGTTAGGTCGAATATTGCTAAAAATACAAATATTAATATGTACTTGATTAAAGTACAAGAGTTAGAAATCAGAAATATTAAAACCTTTGATCCCCTGAATTTAATGTTTTTGCTTTCATCATTTGTACTAATTTAAAATATTTCACGTTTATATATATATATATATAGGGGTATATATAGGGGTATTGTGAGGTCAGTTGCAATCATCATGCGAGACTGTCATTTATGTTAACTTTTGTTTTTAAGTTTAGTAATGCCTAATAATTCTATGTAATTGTTTAATACAATTTTGTCATAAAAATTTCAGTTCACTTCTAGTCAGGTCGTTTATATATTTCTAATAAGTGATTTCAACGAACTGAAGTATTTACAAATGCAAATCAAATTATACATCAACAAGGAACTACGTTTCAGTTTTTAAATTACCAGAAAATCTGATTTGAAAGAAGAGTATTTGGGGGCAATACCGAACCGTCGAGAAAGCCTTCCAAAGAACGTTTTTTATCTGCAATAGACATTTGCCTGGAAATCCACATAAATACAAATATTTATACATTTAGAATGGAAAATGCAACAAGGGTTTACAAATTTAATGATTGGAAATGTTATCTATCATTGGAAAAAATCATCATCCACTATGAATAATGAATGTGTCATCATATTCATGCTTTAAAGTTACAAAAGCAGAAAACCCATGTAATGTATTCACCCACACAAGAGCCATAAACCAAGAAATAAGCTGAAAAATGTGTGCAAAGTCACCAAAGCTGATCAAAAATCAGAAACCTCATGTAAAGCATACAGCAATGCAAGAGTCATAAACCAAATGAAACTGAAAATCATGCAAAGTCAACAAATCAGTGAAAGACAAAGAACCATGTAAATGTATGCAGCCATACAAAGTCATAAACCAAATAAAGTGAAAAATGTGCAAAGTTGAGAAAAGATGTTACAGTCTACAAATGTGTACAACCCAAAAAATCACATGCAAATCTGACAAAAGATGTAAGAGTCTAAAGTGTGTACAGTCATGAAAAATCTGTATACACCAAAAAGAAATGCAGAGACAAGATTGCTGTGTAAAACTAACATATAATAATATTGTATATTGAAATGCATATATGTGTATAAATTATATTAATAACATTGCATGCATAATTTTTTAGGATGTGAAATTGTGCCTTTATGTATAAATCACATTTTGATTTTAACATGTAAGTCTATATTTCATATGTTTGTAATGTTAACTCACTTTTATGCATAACCCCATGTTTAATTTTTTGCCAATTACTAGTTTGCTTTTATCATGTATTACACCTGTAATGTCAGGTTTAATGAAAAATTTCTTGAAAAATGAAATGATGTATTTTGCATATAGTGTATACATTTTCAAAAGACAAAATAAATTACATTGATTGCAGGTGTTATTCATAAAACCATATGTAATTTTTTACAATGAAAATAGCATGTTTTGATAAATAAAATGAAGTATTTTTGAGGTCTATGAAAATTGTGTTAAACATTGTGCATAGAATTGGCTAAGCAATCAAAATACATGGAAAATTTTTATGGATAAACTTAGTCAGCAATGATAATGGTTGTGCATGTGGGTCTGCAAGATGATGTATTTTGAAAAATGATATGTAGTCTTGTACATGTATGTTCCCAAAAAACAAATTAAATGTTGTACATAGAACTGCCTAAAAAATCAAAATACATGAAAATTTTTATGGATAGGAAAATTATTAGTCAGCAATGCATCATTACAAATGCAATGTAACCCCAATTGGTCAGCTAATGTATACAAACAAATGTAAGCATGCAAATGAAATAACATGTGATATAGCAACAAACATGTAATGAAATCAGTCACTGTAGCAGACATGAGTTTATGAATCATTGTAAAATTGAGTCTCATAAATATTAATGAGTCAGTCCGATAGATGGCATTGCAAATTCCTCATCAATATTTGTGGATAAGCACTGAGGTTATTTTGTGACCTCTCCCCTGCCTTATATACTACTCCTTACTGTAATTGTGGATTGGCATTTTGCTCTTTTATTATCAACAACACTCTGCTCTTTAACTGATTTCCTTTTTTTCTCAAAGTCAAATGAAGATATTGGAGTAGTAGCAATGCATTTGAAGGTGGGTTGTTCTATTGTGCTTTGGATCAGCTGCTTCCTTTTTTCTGATGACTGGCACAGGTAGTTATACAACTAAGTGGCTTATGAGATCTTAAGAAAAACGGAAAAAATATCAGAGTTCTTTCATCATTTTACATTTGGTTAACACAAAAACTGAGAACATTGACATTAAGACAACAGCAAGTTTGTGAACAATTGAAAATATTGCATGTGTGTATCATCAAACATACTTAATGCCTGCAAATGTGACACATTTTATTATGGTTCATTTGCTGTCTGTAACATGTAAGCTAAAAGAAAAATATATAAATAATGAATGAAAGTCATAGTTGCAGTGAAACTAATAATTCTAAATGACACATTTAGAACACAACACACATTAATTTCAGGACGTAAATATCACACATGCGCAAAGTTACCAACCAATGCATATAGCCATAATATCCAAAATGACAACTAAATACTTTCTATGTTCAAATATTTTCAATATGCCCCCCACAGCATGTGAATAATCATTGATATTTGAAATACAAATTTCTGGCATTTATTTCTTAGATTTTTTCCAAAAAATTTTTTGAATGCATGCTACCAAAGACATTTTCGAAATACCAACAAATGAGGATCATTGTTAGAAAAAAGGATTTACAAGATGACTCCAGCTTTTCCTTTTTAAAAGCAATTCTAAGATTATGCACAACTTTTTCCCCTCATTATGTTTCAAAATTCTCCCCTCAATCTTAGCCTACTCCAAATTTTAAAATAAATCTATCACAAACCTAACCCAGACAGGCCCATTTGGCCAGCGCAGTCAATTTGCATCTCTGATTTAATGCTCATAATTTTTTATCTACAATCTACATTTCATAGTCATTTAATATTATTTTAAACCAAATTATTGCAAAATTTTACAACTTTTTACTATAATTATTGCATGCTTTATAAAATTTTCTATTTTCATGTTCATAATTACAACATTAGCCAGTGGTTGGCCATAATGCTTTAGCCATATCTGGCCATTACTCGTGTTTTTTGCATAGTCAGCACTTTTTACTACTACCATTAAAGTGAAATACTGCAATTTTCAATTGCAAATAATGTTGACAAGTCTACGGCAACAATAAAAGAAAGAATATCGATACTTTTTGAGGCAGATAGATGACGTTTGAAATATTTTAAGTAAATTATCACCATAGCATTCCTGCATGATCTTCATGAGGGTCAAAATGTCATATAATTGAAAGTACATGTTGAGGAGTAAGAGATTTAAATCTTAACAAGTCAATTCCTGTAGGACATGATTTCATAGTATAGTACTTTGGACTAAATCTATAAAATTCCTGTTTTGCGAGAGAAATAATTTAATTACAATAATCTACAGCGACATATATATATATATATATATATATATATATATATGTCGCTGTAGATTATTGTAATTAAATTATTTCTCTCGCAAAACAGGAATTTTATAGATTTAGTCCAAAGTACTATACTATGAAATCATGTCCTACAGGAATTGACTTGTTAAGATTTAAATCTCTTACTCCTCAACATGTACTTTCAATTATATGACATTTTGACCCTCATGAAGATCATGCAGGAATGCTATGGTGATAATTTACTTAAAATATTTCAAACGTCATCTATCTGCCTCAAAAAGTATCGATATTCTTTCTTTTATTGTTGCCGTAGACTTGTCAACATTATTTGCAATTGAAAATTGCAGTATTTCACTTTAATGGTAGTAGTAAAAAGTGCTGACTATGCAAAAAACACGAGTAATGGCCAGATATGGCTAAAGCATTATGGCCAACCACTGGCTAATGTTGTAATTATGAACATGAAAATAGAAAATTTTATAAAGCATGCAATAATTATAGTAAAAAGTTGTAAAATTTTGCAATAATTTGGTTTAAAATAATATTAAATGACTATGAAATGTAGATTGTAGATAAAAAATTATGAGCATTAAATCAGAGATGCAAATTGACTGCGCTGGCCAAATGGGCCTGTCTGGGTTAGGTTTGTGATAGATTTATTTTAAAATTTGGAGTAGGCTAAGATTGAGGGGAGAATTTTGAAACATAATTAGGGGAAAAAGTTGTGCATAATCTTAGAATTGCTTTTAAAAAGGAAAAGCTGGAGTCATCTTGTAAATCCTTTTTTCTAACAATGATCCTCATTTGTTGGTATTTCGAAAATGTCTTTGGTAGCATGCATTCAAAAAATTTTTTGGAAAAAATCTAAGAAATAAATGCCAGAAATTTGTATTTCAAATATCAATGATTATTCACATGCTGTGGGGGGCATATTGAAAATATTTGAACATAGAAAGTATTTAGTTGTCATTTTGGATATTATGGCTATATGCATTGGTTGGTAACTTTGCGCATGTGTGATATTTACGTCCTGAAATTAATGTGTGTTGTGTTCTAAATGTGTCATTTAGAATTATTAGTTTCACTGCAACTATGACTTTCATTCATTATTTATATATTTTTCTTTTAGCTTACATGTTACAGACAGCAAATGAACCATAATAAAATGTGTCACATTTGCAGGCATTAAGTATGTTTGATGATACACACATGCAATATTTTCAATTGTTCACAAACTTGCTGTTGTCTTAATGTCAATGTTCTCAGTTTTTGTGTTAACCAAATGTAAAATGATGAAAGAACTCTGATATTTTTTCCATTTTTCTTAAGATCTCATAAGCCACTTAGTTGTATAACTACCTGTGCCAGTCATCAGAAAAAAGGAAGCAGCTGATCCAAAGCACAATAGAACAACCCACCTTCAAATGCATTGCTACTACTCCAATATCTTCATTTGACTTTGAGAAAAAAAGGAAATCAGTTAAAGAGCAGAGTGTTGTTGATAATAAAAGAGCAAAATGCCAATCCACAATTACAGTAAGGAGTAGTATATAAGGCAGGGGAGAGGTCACAAAATAACCTCAGTGCTTATCCACAAATATTGATGAGGAATTTGCAACGCCATCTATCGGACTGACTCATTAATATTTATGAGACTCAATTTTACAATGATTCATAAACTCATGTCTGCTACAGTGACTGATTTCATTACATGTTTGTTGCTATATCACATGTTATTTCATTTGCATGCTTACATTTGTTTGTATACATTAGCTGACCAATTGGGGTTACATTGCATTTGTAATGATGCATTGCTGACTAATAATTTTCCTATCCATAAAAATTTTCATGTATTTTGATTTTTTAGGCAGTTCTATGTACAACATTTAATTTGTTTTTTGGGAACATACATGTACAAGACTACATATCATTTTTCAAAATACATCATCTTGCAGACCCACATGCACAACCATTATCATTGCTGACTAAGTTTATCCATAAAAATTTTCCATGTATTTTGATTGCTTAGCCAATTCTATGCACAATGTTTAACACAATTTTCATAGACCTCAAAAATACTTCATTTTATTTATCAAAACATGCTATTTTCATTGTAAAAAATTACATATGGTTTTATGAATAACACCTGCAATCAATGTAATTTATTTTGTCTTTTGAAAATGTATACACTATATGCAAAATACATCATTTCATTTTTCAAGAAATTTTTCATTAAACCTGACATTACAGGTGTAATACATGATAAAAGCAAACTAGTAATTGGCAAAAAATTAAACATGGGGTTATGCATAAAAGTGAGTTAACATTACAAACATATGAAATATAGACTTACATGTTAAAATCAAAATGTGATTTATACATAAAGGCACAATTTCACATCCTAAAAAATTATGCATGCAATGTTATTAATATAATTTATACACATATATGCATTTCAATATACAATATTATTATATGTTAGTTTTACACAGCAATCTTGTCTCTGCATTTCTTTTTGGTGTATACAGATTTTTCATGACTGTACACACTTTAGACTCTTACATCTTTTGTCAGATTTGCATGTGATTTTTTGGGTTGTACACATTTGTAGACTGTAACATCTTTTCTCAACTTTGCACATTTTTCACTTTATTTGGTTTATGACTTTGTATGGCTGCATACATTTACATGGTTCTTTGTCTTTCACTGATTTGTTGACTTTGCATGATTTTCAGTTTCATTTGGTTTATGACTCTTGCATTGCTGTATGCTTTACATGAGGTTTCTGATTTTTGATCAGCTTTGGTGACTTTGCACACATTTTTCAGCTTATTTCTTGGTTTATGGCTCTTGTGTGGGTGAATACATTACATGGGTTTTCTGCTTTTGTAACTTTAAAGCATGAATATGATGACACATTCATTATTCATAGTTGATGATGATTTTTTCCAATGATAGATATCATCTCCAATCATTAAATTTGTAAACCCTTGATGCATTTGCCATTCTAAATGTATAAATATTTGTAATTAGTGTATTATTCACACAGAAAAATGTCTATTGCAGATAAAAACGTTCTTTGGAAGGCTTTCTCGACGGTTCGGTATTGCCCCCAAATACTCTTCTTTCAAATCAGATTTTCTGGTAATTTAAAAACTGAAACGTAGTTCCTTGTTGATGTATAATTTGATTTGCATTTGTAAATACTTCAGTTCGTTGAAATCACTTATTAGAAATATATAAACGACCTGACTAGAAGTGAACTGAAATTT
The DNA here is from genome assembly GCA_900660155.1 of Hofstenia miamia. Classification (NCBI taxonomy): domain Eukaryota; kingdom Metazoa; phylum Xenacoelomorpha; order Acoela; family Hofsteniidae; genus Hofstenia; species Hofstenia miamia. The sequence continues at coordinate 1,333,189 of CABFPE010000039.1, read as the reverse complement.
TTATGACAAAATTGTATTAAACAATTACATAGAATTATTAGGCATTACTAAACTTAAAAACAAAAGTTAACATAAATGACAGTCTCGCATGATGATTGCAACTGACCTCACAATACCCCTATATATACCCCTATATATATATATATATAAACGTGAAATATTTTAAATTAGTACAAATGATGAAAGCAAAAACATTAAATTCAGGGGATCAAAGGTTTTAATATTTCTGATTTCTAACTCTTGTACTTTAATCAAGTACATATTAATATTTGTATTTTTAGCAATATTCGACCTAACACTTGCCATATGGCTGATATTGTAGAGCTCCTCCGCTTACAAAATATTAGTTTGCAATTTTCTCAAATTTCTTAGTAATCTATCTTTAAAATATCATGCGCCTATATTTTTTAAGTGTGAATAATACACTATGTACAAGCATTTGTACGTTTAAAAGGCGATCTCAACATGGATATGACTAATTTAATGATTGGAAATCATATCCAGTGAAGGGGAATCGAGTGTGTAGCAATACATCAACTAGAACAACTCTGTGAATTGCGTGGAAAAACGCGTTCTCATTTTTATGGCAACTACACAATACATTGGAAAAGATATCAACAAGATTGTGAGCAAGAGTCATAAACCAAATAAACTGAAAAACGTGCAAATTCGACAAAACATGTAACAGTCAGCAAACGTGTACACCCCCGAAAATCCGTATAAACCAAAAAGAAATGCAGAGAATAGACCGTTGTGTAAAACTAATATCATAATAGTGTATTAATTAAAGCATGTATATGTATAAATCCTAATAATAATGTTGCATGTATAATTTATACGGAAAACGAAATTGCCTTTATCATGTAAGTCTATATTTCATACGCCTGTAATGTTTAAGTATGGCGAATATTTTCCCGTTTTGTATTAGCAAAAAAACGAATTAAACGCATGGAATTTTTTATGGATAGGAAACATTGGCGAAAACGGAACAATGATTGCAGATATTAATCATTAGAAACATATGGAATTTTTTAAAATGAAAAATAGCAATGTATTTGAAAAAACGCGTAATGATTTCGTTACGAGCAGTCGGGTCTGATGAGCGCGCTTTGCTGAAAACAATTACCTCCGCAGCATCCGCAGATGCTTCGTTAACACAATTATCGCGCACGAAGTTATTAGCACCGTTTAACGCATTGTCAAAAGAAGAACTCTGTACATTTCATTCACTTCTATCAAAACTTTCTGAAACATGCCACGCTGAAGAAGATGCAATCACCATTGATAAACAAACGCAAATCACACCAAACAACTGCAACACACAAACACAAACGTCATCACCAGAAAATCTAACGCCTGAAGATCTGAATCACTCCAAAATTACAGCGAGATTCCACCCAAAAAAGCTAAGAGAAGACACAGATTTTCTCATCATAGGAACATCGATGTATCGACACTTGCGTTCAAAGCACCTCATTAAAGGACACACCGTCACCGTACATTCNTCTTACTGTCCAAACAAGAAATTTGCTAATCTATTTATTCAGCAATTAGAAGAGGAATTATCTTTAGCTTGTTCTGAAAATAAAGATTTAATGCTACTTGGAGACTGGAACCTAAATTACTTTAACACTAATGAACAGTGCAAAATTGACCTAATATTAAATGCTTTCAATGTAAAATTGGCTAACGCAATACTGCAGACTAGAATCACATCATCAAGTACCACGCTAATTGATTACGTTGTGCTTGCCGAAACAAATAATGCATCATATAGTTTTTACTCATCTGAATGCCCTTTTTCTGTCCACTGCATTACATGTATTGAGTTTTCTAAATCTGAATCGTCTTAGAATAATGTCACAAAGTGGATAAAAATCCGTGAAAATAGTACTGAAAATATAAACAATCTTAAATCGGCAATTTCTTCAGAAAACTGGCTTCCTGTGTATACTGCCCCAAATGCAAATACAATGTTGATACATTTTTTAGAAATTTTTGAATTTTATCTAAATAAATTTTGTCCAGAAAGGAAAATTATGATTAAATCAAATCATAAAAGCATTTCGCACACATCTGCGCATAGTAAACCATGGATAAATGAATTTTGCAAAACATTGATTCGTGAAAAAAATATCGCATATAGAATATTTAGAACTTTCAAAACTCATAGAAATTTTGTTGCATATAAAAAAGCTAGAAATTTATCCAATATTGCAAATCGCAAGGCGTTCAATGAATACATTAGAAATGAATACCGTTTTTTTCCAAAATAAAAAGTAAAAGGGAAAATTTTTTCATGATCCAGTAATAGTAAGAAATCTAAAACAAATTGTATTAATTCTATCAAAAATGAAACTGGGAAAATCATCACAGATACCTATGAAATTTCTAACGAATTAAACAAACCTTTTATTAATCTAGGAAAATACAATGGTCCAACTGTTAAGTATGAAAATAATAATTTTTTCAATCCGAATTTTCTTTCCGTTTTACAACAGGTTTAGAAACATTAAAACCAATTCATAAGCTAAATCCAACAAATCAAGTGGGCCTTCCAACATTCCTTCATGGGCACTTAAAGTCACTGCACATCGATTGCTATTCCTTTAAATTATATATTTAACGAATGCATACGAAATAATTACTTTCCGGATTATTTAAAAACTGTTCATGTTACTCCGATTTTTAAGAAAAACGATCCTGTACTTGCGCAAAATTATAGGCCAATTTCGATAACATCTCCAATAAGCAAAATATTCGAGAAAATATTGCACGGTCAAATAACAGAAAACCTAAATAAATATAATCTTTTGTCAAATACTCAATTTGGATTTTGAAAAAATTTCTCAACTTCTGATGCACTTTTACAAGCTACAGAGAATTTGAGATCTTCATTTGATGCAAATAAATTCGTTGCTATTGCTTGCTTAGACCTTTCTAAAGCTTTCGATTCTATTAATCATAGCATACTTATAGAAAAATTATCACATATGGGATTTTCTTATAATAGCAGAAATTTGTTAACTAGTTATTTGAACCATAGATATCAGAGAGTAAAGATTAGCGATATTTTTTCAAATTGGCTACCTGTTAATAATGGTGTTCCTCAAGGAACAATTCTTGGTCCGCTTCTTTTCAGTATATACGTAAACGATATGCATATGACAACTGATTGTAATTTAATTCAATACGCCGATGATACATGCATATTCAGCGATAATAAATCCATGCACATGGCAATTGAATCGATAGCATTAAATTGTAACAAATTATGTACGTATTTCAGGATGCACAGGTTGCTTATAAATGAAGATAAAACTGAATTTTGTATTTTGCAGCCCACTAAAAATACTCACGATGTTTCAGCCTTAACCCTTAATCTCAATAATATTAGCATCCCGACTGTAGATAATTTAAAGTACCTAGGAGTAATGTTTGATTCTAAGCTAAATTTTGAATCTCACATTAATGCAATAGTTCGAAAATTAGCCATTGGTATAAGAAACATGTCAATGATAGTAATGCAATTACCAGCTTGTGCAATAATTCAATTTTTTCATGCATTTATAATGAGTCATCTAAATTATGCAAATATATTATTCACTGATATAAAAGATGCTTTTTTCAAGAAACTTGATGTGCAATTAAAATGGGCACTTAATGTCTCAAAGAAAAATTCCGCCAGAACTAAAGACTACATTTCCAAATCAATCCTTTTTCCAAGACAGCTTGTCATTTTGAATACTATGTTGACATTTTTTAAACTCATCAAGAACTTACCACCTTATAATACGATTTCAATGCCTGGTTTTATTCATAAACAAAACTCCAGATCAAAACATTTTTCCTGCATTAAGTACAGAAAAAAAGTCTTGAAAGAATCATTTATTAATACCGCTATCAGAACATGGAATTCATTACCTAAAGAGATAAAGAATATTGAAAAACTAAGAGCTTTTAAGAAACAAATTAAAATTTATCTTAAGCAACAGTATATCTCAGGACAATCATGGCTAGGATACAAATTCTACAACAATGATTACTCAACAACCCGTACTTGAAATCTCCTAGTAATTTCTCCCTAGCCTGTTAGATTTATTGCATAGTATACTTTGCTTTTGTATGTATTTGTATGTATGTTTGTATATTTTTAACGAATGTCCGCTGCGATTCAATATCTAAAGTAAATAAGGAAAATTAATCAGGATAAAGAAGTTATTCATGCATTGGTGTTGTCACAGTATATGTATGCATGTGAATTGCTAAACGATATTGATATCGCAAATCAACAAAAGTTAAATAGAGTATTTAACTGGTGTATTTGCACTATGTTTAAAATTGACAAAAATCAAACAAGTAACACGATAAAACGTTTATCAATATTATCGCCTTTATATGTTACCAAATATATCAGCTTAATTAGAATGTTTAAGATTATACAATCAAACAATGTAATAAAAAAATTTACAAAAGTAAACTCACGAACAAATAAGTGTATAAATAACGTCAGAGTAAAAAATAAATGGTGGAAAGGTGCCTTCACAACGAAAGCAATTAAAATGTGGAACAAACTAGAACCAAGCATTCGAAATGCAAAAACAATAACATCATTTAAAAAACTCTTAAAAGAAAATCTATTAGCCAATCAATACAATTTAGGATACTCTATAAGGAATAATACGTGGCGCAATTTTTTAAGTTCTTAATGTATATATGTGTGTGTTGTGTATTGTTATTTATTTATTTCTTATTGTTTTTATAATTTGTAAAGTAGCTTTTTTTTTAGTCTTTGTATATATAATGTTGTACATATTTAGTATTTTTTAAACATTATGTGTATACAATCATGTGTATACAGGACTAAAAGTTATAATACAGCTATTGAAGATATAAATAGCAGTTTGACAAATTTTCTGCTTTTCTAGCGACCACCCTGTATTTAGATATTTGTTGCACTGAAAGGAAAATTTTTCCTCTGAAAATTTGATAAGTGTCTAAAAATGTTTCTAAGCCATAGATTGCTACAAAATGCTTAGCATTAATTGAACAAAAGAAATCTTGATGGAAGGAATACAAGAATTCTGAAACTGCAAACAATTATAATGCTTATAACAATGCACGTAAATTGAGCAATGTTTACACACGAAAAGCTTAAAACAAATACTGCCGTTCTGGATATCAAAACATCTCTTCTCAAAAAGGTAGATGGGCCTTTATAAATAGTTTATTAAATAGGAAACAATAAAAAATGAAAAAATAAATTATAAAGGAAAGGTAATCACTAACAATAAGGTCATAAATGAAATATTTTGCAACTTAGGAATTTAATGGATTAAATACTTCCTCTAAGATCAATCAAGTTAAAACTGTAACCCGCCTTTCTCTTTCAGAATCGTGACAAAATCTATTTAATCTTTGAAATACAAATCTAGTGGTCCCTCTATTCGCAATAGAGATATGACTACTGCCCCCTTAGATTTTTACAATCTCTCTCAATTGCGCTAATGCGAGGCAATGCTAATATGATCCTCATCACTAAATCGAAATATAGAATGCTGCAAATCGTATTACGTTAATTGTGTAAATTATCCCAACTTGGTCTCTAAAAATTGCTCCAGATATAATAGCCGAGTCACTTTCATACATTCATTAGACATTAGACTTTTCCTGACCAATTAAAATTGGCAAATGTTACTCCATTATTTAAAAAAGATGACCTAAAAGATTGTTTGAAATATAGACCGATATCTGTTACATCGCCAATTAGTAAGATTTTTGAACGACTTCTTTTTAATCAAATTAACGAACATTTATGTAAACATAATCTGTATTCTCAAAATCAATATGGTTTTCGTAAATATATTTCTACAAATGATGCTTTGTTAACAGCTACCGAAAATTGGAGAAATAGCATAAATATAGATTAGTGTTCAGCAGTTGCATGCTTAGATTTATCAAAAGCATTTGACTGCATCGACCCCCACATATTATTAAAAAAAATAAAAATTCTAGGCCTCTCAAACGAAAGTGCAGTTATCTCCATAATTGCAAACAAAGAGTTAAACTAAGGGGAATTCTTTCTGACTGGATTTTTCATAAAAATGGTGTTCCACAAGGAACAATTTTGGGATCGTTACTATTCAATATGTATGTAAATGATTTAAGCAATCATACCACATGTAATGTTATACAATATGCTGATGATACTATGCTATTTAGTTCACTGAATTGCTATAAAAGTTCTCTAAGAAAATTGCACGTTTTGCTTCACAAAAACTAAGAATAAACCCATCTAAAACTCAATTTTGCTTAATAAGACCTAAATCTAACAATAATTTTACAAATAGCTCACAATTTAAATTGAAATTTAATGACACATACATAAGCAATTTAATTGTATTAAATATTTAGGTATCATTTTTGATTCTCAACTTTGTTTTGTCAAAACAAATAACTAGTGTTATGAAGAAAATGGCTATTTCAATAAAGGATCTTAGTAATGTAACACAACAGCTTCCAACCACAGCAAAGATTCAATTAATTCACACATTAATACTAAGTCACTTTAGTTATGGAAACATGCTATATACTGACATAAATCAACAACTTTTGAATAAAATCAATGTACAAATAAATTGGGCTATACAAATAGCAGTTAATCATTTACATAACAAGAATGCAGAAATAAAAAAATTAACAAAAACTTTTCTAAATCCACAATGTATAATTTATAAAAATGTGTTAACTACTTTCTTTAAAATATGTAATAATATTGTTCTCAATAACAAATCTAATGTTTTATCCTCCAAAATATCGTTTAGACATAATTATAGAACACTAAAAATTAAACCTCTTAAATATAACAGGAAAATAATGAAAAATTCATTTCTCAATACATCAATAAATATATGGAATAATATACCCAAATCTATAAAACAAATCAATAAAATAAGAGTATTCAATGACAAAATAAATACACACTTCCATAGTTATACAAAGGAAAGATTGGAATACAAATGGCGAGGTTTTAAATTTTATAATACTGACTATTCAATTGACTGCCATTAGTTATAATTGCCTTTGTAAATATTCATTTGTGTGCGTGTATATTTGATTTTTTACTTGTGTAGTTGTTTTTTAACGCTATTTTGAGTTGTAAACAGTATTTTATATTGTACAAATCAACTCTAAATATAGACATTTCTTCTTCTTCTNAATATTTTGCTTCACTAAAACTAAGAATAAACCCTGCTAAGAGTCAATTTTGCTTAATTAGACCTAAATCTAACAATAATTCCACAAATAGTTCACAATTTAAATTGAAATTTAATGAAACATACATAGAACAAGATAATTCTTTTAAATATTTAGGTATCATTTTTGATTCTCAACTTAATTTTACAAAACAAATAACTTATTTTATTAAGAAAATGGCTATTTGTATTAAGGCTCTCAGCAATATATCTCAACAACTTCCAACCAAAGCAAAGATTCAATTACTTCATACATTAATACTAAGTCACTTTTAATTATAGAAACATACTATATACTGACATAAATCAACAACTTTTGAATAAAATCAATGTACAAATAAATTGGGCTATAAAAATAGCAATTAATCATTTACATAACAAGAATGCAGAAATAAAAAAATTAACAAAAACTTTTCTAAATCCACAATGTATAATTTATAAAAATGTGTTAACTACTTTCTTTAAAATATTTAATAATATTGTTCCCTATAACAAATCTAATGTTTTATCCGCTAAAATATCGTTTAGACATAATTATACAACACTAAAATTTAAGCCTCTTAAATATAACAAGAAAATAATAAAAAATTCATTTCTCAATACATCAATAAATACATGGAATAATATACCCAAATCTATAAAACAAATCAATAAAATAAGAGTATTCAAAGACAAAATAAATAAANAAAAATGTGTTAACTACTTTCTTTAAAATATTTAATAATATTGTTCCCTATAACAAATCTAATGTTTTATCCTCCAAAATATCGTTTAGACATAATTATAGAACACTAAAAATTAAACCTCTTAAATATAACAAGAAAATAATGAAAAATTCATTTCTCAATACATCAATAAATATATGGAATAATATACCCAAATCTATAAAACAAATCAATAAAATAAGAGTATTCAATGACAAAATAGTTACACACTTCCATAGTTATACAAAGGAAAGACTGGAATACAAATGGCGAGGTTTTAAATTTTATAATACTGACTATTCAATTGACCGCATATAAATTCGACATAGTCCAGGCCATTAGTTATAATTGCCTTTGTAAATATTCATTTGTGTGCGTGTATATTTGATTTTGTACTTGTGTAGTTATTTTTTGATGCTATTTAGAGTTGTAAACAGTATTTTATATTGTACAAATCAACTCTAAATATAGACATTTCTTCTTCTTCTTCTTCTTCTTCTTCTTCATACTGTCCTTTCAAAGGGAGATTTTGTTTTAGAATCACATAAAAATAACCACTTGCATTCTCAATGTGAGTGCAAATCGATACTAATTTCATTAAAAATTATAATAGTGCTTTGTTTTACAAATATATCGAGTTTGAAAACTTTAAGTTATGACAAACTTTTGCTCAAGTTTAGGTAATTTATCAGCTCTTAAAAATGTAAGATTTATACAAAAGCAGGCTCTTATTAATGTAATGTTGTTTTTCGTTATAGGGTTTCACATTTATGCTTCACCTGTCCATTTCCTATTTAAAAACCAAACAGTCTTACACACATTTTCAAACAATTTCCTACATGCCAATTGCGATACTTGGAAATCGTGGAACACTGTCACTTCTAATTTATGAATGTGTTACCATATGATTGTGCAAATTTGGGCTAAAATTGTTCGTGTGGCGAAAGCATTTGAAACTAATAGGCCAAATTAAATATATTTTTTTAATGAATATTCCAAATTTTGATAAGAAAAAAAGGATGTAAATGAAATAAATGACACTAGTTTTATTCTGTTTTAGATAATGCTTATTTTTTAAAGAAGCTGTCATAGCTTTGACAAAAACATTAAGAGATTTATTTCAGTCTACAATTTTTTCAATGACCTAGTTCTTATGTTTTCAGTAAAAGCATTTAAGGTGAAGTGTAACTTTGTTGTGCTTCATTAAATATTAAATTTAATGCAGTTGTGGAAATATACTCTAAAAGAATATTTTTCTCTTGATTAACTTTTTACTAAAAAACGAAACTGAGCTCATTCTTTGGAAACCGCCGAGCATTACTTTCTACAGTTTGATTCGTAGGATTTAACTATCGTATAATCCATTAATGTGTACTCTTCAAGTGCAAATTCTATAAATTAAAGGGCATAGATTTTTCTTTTTATTGCCTAAGAGGATGATACCTGTATATTATTGGATAGAAATATAGTGTTTCGTTGATTCAACTAATATCTTTCATAACATGATTTAAAAATTGAGGAATATCAGTATTTTTTAAAGTAATTTATACACACCTTTTCTTAATATCTAACAATAAATTATTACTGGCCTTTATTTTGATAAATAATTAAATTCCATACATAACTTTTAATAAAAATTTTCCTAAATTTGTGAAAAATATTTTTATTTATTGTATGATAATACTTTAAGTTGCTTGTTCTAATAATGGATTAATATTTAATTATTACCATTTGGCCGATTAAAAAATTTAGGTATTGTAATTTTATCATGTAATGCCTAAATTAGCATAAGAAAATTTTGTTATATCAAACTATATATCACATATCTTTTATCTTTCATTAATATTATTTTTTTGCTATGCGTTATAAATTAATTACTATATTCATAAAAATATAAACTTTGAATACTACAGATATATGGGATAGTACACAATTAAAGGTTATACAGTTTGACGTTTCTGCATGTCATCAATAAATATGTAAGTTTTCAGTCGGAAATTATTGCAAAACTGAAAATGACATACAAATTGTTGCACGTTTTTAAACTTCCTGCAATTGTTATTTCTTAATTTAGGCAATAACACTTCAATGGAATTAGTACTCCTTTTTATTTACTCGTAGGAAAAATTCTTTTCTTCTTATATTCATTGTTTATCTTATTACTTTATACAATAGTAATTTCTCAACAAGATGATATATTCTGAAAAAAAATTTTTACAAAGTAAATCTATTTTCAAAGAGCTAAAAAATTGGAAGTGGCCTACTTAAAAATAAGGCAAATGTTATTGATACTAAAGCGGTGGAGCAATTCTTGAAGAGAATTGTATTTATCTTGCACAATATTTTGTATCATTAAGGCTGAGAATAAACCCATTTAAAAGACAATTTTGTATAATTAGTCCTAAATCTAACGATAACAACACAAGCGCTTCGCAATATAAATTAAAATTTAATGATACATATATAGAACAAGTTAATTCCTCCAAATATCTAGGTATAAATTTTGATTCTCAACTTAATTTTACAAAGCAAATAAATAATGTTATAAAGAAAATGGCTATTTCAATAAAGGATCTTAGTAATGTAACACAACAGCTTCCAACCACAGCAAAGATTCAATTAATTCACACATTAATACTAAGTCACTTTAGTTATGGAAACATACTATATACTGACATAAATCAACAACTTTTGAATAAAATCAATGTACAAATAAATTGGGCTATACAAATAGCAGTTAATCATTTACATAACAAGAATGCAGAAATTAAGAAATTAACAAAAACTTTTCTAAATCCACAATGCATTATTTATAAAAATGTGTTAACTAATTTTTTTAAAATATGTAATAATATTGTTCTCAATAACAAATCTAATGTTCTATCCTCTAAAATATTGCTTAGACACAATCATAGAACCCTAAAAATTAGGCCTCTTCCATATAACAAGAAAACAATGAAAAATTCATTTCTCAACATATCAACAAATATATGGAATAATTTATCAAAATCTATAAATAAGTAAATTTAGAGTATTCAAAAACGAAATTAAAAAATACTTCTGTAGTTATACGAAGGAAAGGCTTGAATACAAATGGCGAGGCTTTAAATTTTTAAGTGATTATTCAATAGATCTCATCGAACCTAAATTGGCCATAGCCCAATATAGTAATTGTAATTATTTTTGTAAATATTATCTTTGTATGTGTTTTGTTCCTTTATTTCTATTGTTTGACACTATTTAGAGTTGTAAGCAGTATTTTATATTATAAAATCAACTATAAATACAGATAGTTAATTTCATTTCATTTAAAGAATTCTTAAGTAGAATCGTCGATATGTTCTTGTTTTCTTGTATATAGATGCCCTAATTGTAAACAAGCATCTTCAAACTATGAATTTTACTAATATAATTTATATTTGCTAGTTAAAATAAAACTCTTTTTGTTGTTTGTTGTTGTATAGTATGTTGCCAATATATGCTAATAAGGCACTCTTCATGGCTGTTTCCCGACGCTCAAATCTTGAATCACGTACTGTTCAAACGTGTCATCTAGTAGGCAGATTCCCAATGATGTTTAGAAATTCTTATTAGCAAACTTATGTTATGACAAAAAAGAACACAGAACAGTTTCGTTTGAATGCAAATTTCATAAAATATTCTCTTTTCACGTGTAACTTGCGGTAAAGGTGGGCATTTTAAGAGAAAGTATTTAATAAAAAATTTTTAAACAAAATCGAAAGCAATCATTGCGTTACTTTGAAAGATATTAATAAGTGTTCTGTAGAAGCAAAATTTCATCACTCGCAGCCACATGTGAGAAATTTTCAAAACCCATGGTCCCAGTTTAATGTTTGACCTCACCCATTAAAACATTGAGTAAGGGGGGGGGGTTGGGACTAGCAAATGTCATTAGAATGAATGATCCTCCACAAGTAATGTTAACCCCTACAACTAGCTGACAAGCATTTAGCCAACATGTAATTGAAATTATTTGATGTCAACCCTATCAGTGAAATTGAACACTAAAATGTATTTCAAAGAGCTCATTTTAGTGCGGTATTACTTCGCAAAGCAAATGAAACAGGCCAATAATCTTTATATACATCACAATTTGTTAATTATACTATTCTTATTATATTACCCGAACACTATACTTTTTAGAGAAATATTAAATTTTTGTCCACCTTGTTCCTCTAAAACTACCCTCAAACTTCAAAATAAAACTTAATTAACTTTTAGCTATCCAAGTCATAATCAAATTAATTATATAATGTAAAACTTAACATTATTATATATTAAATCAACTGAATCTTATACATAATGCTATTAAAACTAACTCTAAAAAAGACAACTTCTAAAAATATTCTCTTTGACTTTGTTAATTATAATAATATTGCATTTAATTTCCTAAAACCAACGTAAGTTTTTCGACGATACTAAGAACTAACGAAATATATGTTTTACTGAAACTATTAAAATACCTTAACAATGAAAACTTCAATATTTTGTACCTGTTTTTATGTTAAAGTTTACACATAGAGTAACGAAATGTTTGATTTACAAATGATACATATAAAATGCAAAATACATTAACTGAAATGTACACTTTCTAATGTGCACTAGATAGGTAAGGCCTCCAACAATTGATCACAAAACTTTGAAGTTCTATGCTTGTGCTTAACTAAGTTTACTTCTTCAGCCATCATTCTTGGGTCCAATAATGACCAATCCTTGATTACATCTAAACAAAGAATTAAATGAGAACCATTGGAAAATTCAATTTATGGGCAAAATCACTTATGAAAATGCATACCGTAAACAGCTTGTTGAATTAGTGGCTCTGGGTCGTCTAGATGAAGCAGCAAACCTTTATACAGGGCATCAAGATGGGCTCGATATAATTGAACATTATAGTTCTTGGGAATGCAACGGAATAATGCACTAAAGACCTTACAAACCTCTACTCGAATTTCATCATTAGAATCATCCATTCTCTAAAAAACATAGAAAAACTTAAAACTATAAATTCATACTTTTAATAAATCTGGAACTAATTTGTGAAGATTGTCCATTTCTATCTGCGTACCGCATATTTCCAAAAGTATTCTAATTGATTTGCAAGCCACTAATCGCGTTCTTGACGGATCATCGTCAAGCAGTCCTTTGAGAGAAATTAGTAAATCTTCACTTACAGTAGCTGCCTAAGTAAAAAACACTGCCAATATTATTCATGATAGTAATGAATGATGAAAATTAGCTCTTAATAGCATAAATATTCATACTTTTATATAAACCAGTTAGTTGGAGACACTATCAATGGTATATATAACCACAGAGTTCAATACCAGTAAATAAGAGACAAGTGATAAATTACAAATTCAAATGTTATCCTCTGGCTACTATATTAAATATAGCAGCATTGCAACAATTTACAAATATTACAATAAAATGACAGTCGCCTTTGTATTTCTTACAGAACAAATAACTGCATTAACATAAAAAGGTGAAATGTTCAGATTGCAGTGAGTAATTTTCCATAGAAATAAGAACTCGTCAAGAGAAAATTGAAGCAATCTCTTAGCACACAACATATTAGCAAGTTCAAAAAGAGTATAGATTTTAGAGTAATTATACACTATATTATTTTTCCACTTCATATTGAAGAGTCCATCGACACGTGATATTTTCAAAATTTCTGTTCAATATGAGAATCGAAAAGGAGGTCGTTTCTGTTTTGCTTACATTGTAATCATAGACATGTACACATCTGTGGCATCATGGAAAAGGAAAAAAGCAATTTAAGAAGAAATAATAAATTGTGATTATCTAGTCATAAACTGGTGAGGATTGCAGGTGTGCAAAATTAAATTTCTAATTGTATAATGACATACATTATTCCATCGTTCTTATAGATATTCAAAAAATGAAAATGATTAATTCTTTCACAAGACAGCCCCTTAAAATACCAGAGGAAATAATGGGAAACATTGGAAAGTTTATACAAGAGAAACCCTACAATTGGTCATATTGAATAATTTAAAGCCCGACATGCTCACCACTCAGTCAGTAGAACCAAAAAAGCTGTATCGTCCTGATGATCTCAATGTGAATCAAACAAAAACATCTACAAATAGAGTTACCCATTTCAAACAAGACCAGTCAAAGAGATCATGATAAGCATAGAACAACTTCATCTCATTTACCACAGAGCAAACGGGAATGGCTTGTGTTTCAGCTCCATCATGGTGGTTATGAAAAAAGGCAGCACTGGGGGAATTGACTCCAACATCCAGAGAGCCGATTCCGATCTCGTGTGCCAAGAAAGCAGACTTATAAAATAATGAAAGTTTTCTAGATCAGAAAATTGAAAATGTTATGAACATATGATTGAAATTCAAGAACTGAACGATTGAGAATATGTTCAATATTGTAAATACTGAATGGATCACTTTTTATTTATATAATCCATATTAAAAAACAAGTGATATTATAGTTTGGATAATCTTTCAAGTAAAAAAGCAGTTCTTTTAAGTAATAATGTTGAGAAAGAATGAATAGAATATTGTGAGAATTTTGTAGAAATATGTCTAATATTTCAGAAAAAACAAAGTTTTGAAGTATTATGCTTGACTTTCTCACCTTCAAAGATATTCTGAAAAAAATTTCAGCGGGATAAGGGGATGAAAAGAATTTTTGAATTTTCATGCAAAAAACATGCTAAGTCCAACTCGGGACATCCTCAACATTTTGTCTGATAAGTAGTTATGTAAAGTCAATAGTACAATAATATTACTTCTAAGATGACAACAGGGTTATTTTAAATGGGAAAACCTAAAAAAGAAGTGCAAGAAAACAAATAATCAATTTTCATCATTTTGAAATTTAAAATTCGAATATCTCAATTTGTGAAAATTTGATTTAGCAGGCTCTTCAAAAGCATTCTTCTATATATATATATATATATATATATATATACGTAATTTGCGTTAAAGCATTATAACCAGCTACATTTAATTACCAGAAATGTCAAATTCGAGAGG
>CABFPE010000039.1:1294562-1318065 GCA_900660155.1 Hofstenia miamia | reverse complement strand
ATATATATATATATATATATATATATATATATATACGTAATTTGCGTTAAAGCATTATAACCAGCTACATTTAATTACCAGAAATGTCAAATTCGAGAGGAAACATTTTCTTGATTATCCAACATCAATGTAAGAATATGCGGTTAATTAATGACGATTTGAAATAAATCACAAATCTACACCCCAAACCGACATTTTAAAAGAAAGGTATTGACAGAACTATTTGCTTTTGGATAGGATAACATTATTTAATAGCAAACAATACAATGTTAATGGATTATACTTACATTATAACAAATCAAACAGGAAAACTATGCTCTGAGTTAAACTATAATATCCTTTAGCATTGCAAATGCCAAGATAAATACTTCAGATTATGCTAACAAAATATGGAAAATCTCAGTAGAACACAAATTCACTTATACACTGTTTAATACATATTTCGAATTGCAGAAGTGTATTATTTTTTAATTATTAAAAATTAGATTAACAGAAAGATTAATTTATAATAGACTTGGCAAACGTCTATAAATGGTGAACATTTCTATAATATTTCAACCATAAAGAAAGTTTGAGGTTACATTTATAAACTCTGAATTACCTCCTGCTTAACCACCTAGAAATGTTACGTGATTGTAATCTTAGTTTAAGTTAAAATTAAAAAATAGAATCTACAAGGTTAAAATATGTTTCCTGTTTCCTGATACAATGCCTTATTGATTGCACTGCGATGATGAAAATGAAAGTTGGTAAAACACTTCAGTTGCAGTTGTTAAAAAGCAGATAAATGATTCTAAGATTGGTGTCAACCAGGTCTTTGTCTATAAATGTATAGAAACAAAAAAACGCAATTCTAAAAAAAACAAAATGGTGAAAACCCTTATCTGACTTGATTTTACAACAACATTCTAATGTTGAAATTAAAATTAATATTTCTAAACTATTACGCATCAGAATTAAACTACCAAAAGGTTTGGTATAATTCTCAGGCTTATCACAGAACAGGACTATTTTGTCTTATTACTTCAAAGCCAAATCTTTGTCCACTCCTGCTTCATCCCATCGTCTAAAATTCCACTTGATTAACGGCTCTCTCATGTTTCAGATATGAGACTCCATTTCACTCAGAAAAATGCTTAAAAAACACCAGTACGTTTACAGCTTGCTCATCTCACGATTTCATAGCAGGTTAAATGTTGACAGTGATAACAATAATTATAGCTAAATATGCATTATTAACAATTTCTTTTTATAATACTAAATAAATTTCTGTTTTGACGAAGTTTTTTATCATAAAAAATGTTTGTGTTTGGGCGAAGATGTGCGAGCGGAACAGCAAAAATTAATTGTGAGTGAACTGCAGGTAATATTTCTCAATCTGCAACAAGCCTATAAAATACATTGATGAAAAGATATTAATAGAATGGATGCATTTTTCATAATCACATAACATATGTACTATTAAAATCATTAGTTCAGTTTGTCTATCTAAAAATATTGGTACAAAACTGGTTTCGCTAAGGAAAAAGAATAGTATGAGTAATGACCTTAGTTGTATTGATTTTTACATCAATGCAAGCATATATAATCTCTGCCTTTGATAAGCCTGAAAATATATCAAACCCGTTCTCGAAGAGCAACAGTAGTAGAACTGTGGTTTTCAATATTATATAATAAAAATATTTCAGAGAAAAATCATACATTCTACAGACAACTTAATGTGCATGGCGATAAAACTTTTTCAGTTTATGGAATCTAAAAAGTACCTCGTTTGCTTGAATCATTTCTGATTCTAAAACTGTCCATAACGCAGTAGCAGCGGCTGTTCGCAAGGCACAGTGAACTCTTCCGGCTTTCCAAATTGTATTTGGTAAGATCAGCTTTAGTATGGTATGGCAATGCAAAGACAGCTTTTGGCGCGAAACATCGCTAAACGTCAATTAAGAGAATCGTTTGTAAATATAACAAAACAGTGAAATAAATAAATTGACAAATGCTCAGTACGTGTGCATATACATTGGCGAACAACTTGTTGTTGTTAACCAAAAGCATTTGTAAGTGATTAACAATGCAAACATGCATAAGTGTAAATTTCCACCAACTATTGACTAATCAAAACAAATATTGATAGTGTTGACGATGAATTGGATAATAGCTTTCGCGTTGGTGGTGTTTGGAATAAGCTCATGGCTGTCAATATCTGGAATATACGCTGAGCTCCCACTCATTGTGGACAAGGTTAAAAATTTCCCATTCATTATAACAATATTATCTAATAAACATGCTTTTGTGAACACATAATCTAGTTATTTCAAACTGTAAAACTTTCCAGTTGCTAACGCTTCATGAAGTTGCGAATACAGTTATCAGACTTTTGTTGTAGTATGCGCTATATTTTTAAACATGCTACATTTTATTTCCAAAAATTAAACATATTAATTACATATTTCCGTAATATATAAATTGAAAAAAATGATAGAATTTCTTGTGAATTTTAATAAACAAATTCACGAAGTCTGAAGTGTTTAAGCAATGTAGTATATCTTTGAACTTCCAAATCGGTTCAATTGGACTGTTAAAATTGACATATTGCAGCACTGATTTTCATAATTAAAAAATAGATATTTTTACATTCAATTGCACTTTACTACATGTCTAGCTGATACGGATATTCAGTTTATCACATAAAAATTTCCTATGATAACATAGCCTCCAATATTAATATTTTATGATTAATCTTATGATACCTAAGGTCTTTTAATAGGACAAACAGTTTGTTTTCTTCACTCTCTTTCTCTCTCTCTCTCTCTCTCTCTCTCTATATATATATATATATATATATATATAATAGATTACAGCAATCCTATAACATTAATAACATTAAAGCCTATAAGTTAAATAGCACAAATAGCACTTTTATTGAAAATCGAATGTATTGTTGGTGGTCAACCTAGCTTGATAACAGAAATTTACAATTAAATCTGAAATTTGAAAATTAACCTAAATCTACACTAGGTTCCGGAAAAATGGACCGTTTCATCATATCTGGCAATCATAATTCAGATTGGTAACATAGTTCCTGTACTCTACATCATAGGCCACAAATATCTTCCAGCAGTAATAAACGAAAGAAACGGCATCTACACAATATTATCAATCGGTATCATCGGAAGTTTCTTACTTGCATTTCTTTGGAACCGAACTGAGGACATCGGTGGCACCGAACACAGTATATGGTTGTTTTTTAGCACATTTATTCTCTCAATAGTGGATTGCACATCTACAGTTACATATTTTCCATTTATGAGTGTGCTATCAGAAAAATATATGGTCCCATTTTTCATTGGAGAAGGTAAATTAGTAGTCGCATTTGCATACATTACATTGTTTTATACATTATATACAGTTTTCTTCATTTCAAGAGTTAAGATCCCCGGTAAAGTGCATTTCGTAAACAATGATGTTAATCACCCAGAAACTGAAATAATAACCTTTTGATGAGAAAATAAAGCTTATTTTACTTTTAGGTAGTCAACGCAACAATCGCCAAAATTTGCCTTATGTTCAAAAATTTAGTTTTACTTACAAAAATTTAAATAAATGCTTCGTGATGACAAATGTCTGAAAAAGTAAAAATGAGTGCAATCAACGCGATATCAACGTAAAGATAACGAAGTTAAGGAATCTGTAGCCAACTTCTCTTTACAACTCCCAAGAAAAGTCATTTTAAAGTCATTAAACTATATATGGTCCTATTAAATCTTGATATTAATAATAAAATACATGTATAATAATTATGAATAGGAAACCTATAATTTAACAATTTATTTCCATTAAATTAAATGAAAAACTAAACTTCTAATTATAGGAATGAGCGGATTGATACCAAATGCAGTTGCTTTGATTCAAGGCGTTGGTTCCAAGCAGAGCGTAACAAAAAACGGAACTCATACGTGTGTCCAAATAGTGCCGTTGTTTACCACGGAGATATTCTTTACACTTCTCGCATTTCTAATGATGATATCACTCATTGCATTCATCTTCATAGATTTACAAGAACACAGCGAACATGCCCGAACAATCGACGAGATGAATGACAATTTAATACAAGGTATAAAAATATTTAAATAAATGCGCGAATACATATTACTTAAGAGAAGCATTAATCTTTAGCTTCTTGGCAAATCTATAGCTAGAAAATATTTAAGATTTCTCAAATTCAATAAAATGATGAACTATTATGAATATTGAAATAACTCATTTTTTCAGATAGTAGAGCACCATACGTTATATTAACTGCAACTACATGGTTGGCTTTCATGCAGAATGGGATGTTGAAATCAATTCAAACATATACGCTTATGCCATACGGAAACATTACAATGATTCTGGCGACCAATCTCTCAGCAATGAGCAGTCCAATGATATGTCTCATTCAGTTATTCAAACAATCTTGCAACGAAGCACATGCATACATTTTGTTATTTTTAGGTACGTACACGTATATTGCAGTTAAACGCTGCTTATAAAAAAAATCATTTTTGAACATAAAATTTTTGAAGTTTATGTTTTTAAGAAGCAAAATAGTCTGGATTCAATATTGAATATCTAAAAATTAATATAGTTATTAACTATATATATATATATATATATATATATATATATAAAGTTCATAGTATTGTATACAACCCCAATTTTGATATTTTTAGTTGTATTTAGCACCCAATTTAAATTAACCAACTAAATTCTGATTTTTTATATAGAGATGCTTAGCATGATATTTTGACTTTTTGATACAAAATTTGATGTTGTGCCATTATTAAGATTTTGTTATTGAAAGTTTTTTATAGATATATGGACGCTAAGTACACGGGAAATATTTGAAATATATATATGGCCGCTCCATACACTTTTAAAGACCAATACTAATTGCAAATGGGCGAACTGTGGAAGCTATAATGGACACTCAACAAGAAATCAGGGATTCTGACATTTCTAGTAGATCGATGAATAGTGACTTAAAACGTGTTCATTATAAGCAGACAGGCTATGAGCAGTCAACATTCAACTATTGGCAAGTGCTTCTCTGAATGACTCAATTTCTAAAGCGAATCATTGACTACAAATAGTGCTCGGTGGTTTCCAAAATAATGAACTCAATGTCGGCTTCGGTATTTTACACCTCAAAGCCGCAATTTTGGTATCAATTTTTGAGCTAGCTGCTATTTACATTAAAAAATTTTGTTGAAGAGAAATATACTTTCTAAATTATATTTTCATTACACTGAGTTAAGCAATTAATCAAGTAATCACAATTATAAGTTAGTTTGACAAGAATTTCGCGTTTGCATCGGGAATCTGAGTCATTTCTTACAAATGACATGCTAGGGGACTGCTACTGCAAAAAAAACCAAAAACTCGATTTAAATTTATTTTCTCAGTTTGATTTCGGTTTTTTTCAATAAGCTGCCGAGCTCTAACTACAAATGCTATAAAAAAGCATACAAATAGAAAACTCGCTATTAGATTGTAAATGTAAATAAGTCTTTTGCAATAGGGACTATCAAGAAGTTGAGGATGGATTTCCTTAGTTTTCACTAGTAATAAAATTGAAAAAAAATTAATTCAATAAACAAAGATTGCTAAATAAAGGAAGAATTACGAAAATTGTTATTAGAGAAAAACCAGCAAATGCGGCGAACAACACATTGTAAAACCCTTTAAACATTTAAACATGCATGAAATTTTCCTATGTTTAGAAATTTCTCGTTTGTTATTGTGTGAATTTAACATTTGTTTACATTCTTACTCTTTACGCAACTCTAATGCTCGCATAATTACGAAAAAAGAAATTTTAAAGGCAAGGAATAAAATTTCTTTAAAGAAGTGTATAGAGCGCCACAAATAATATAAAATGTATAGAGCACCCAATATATATGAGAAATTTGTACAGAGCGCTCAAGTATATCTAACATTTGTATATAGCGCGCATATATTAATTATATATACTATACTAGAGTGCATTGGCTTTTCATAAGGTATTAAACAATGTAAAGAATCAAATTAAAAGTTTTAAATTTAGCAAGTATATCTGCGCTGTTTCTAATGATGATCGGATTATTATCCCCACAGCCTCCGCTTCATGGGACGAAATATGGATCAACAATGATAATAATAGCCTGGATGTTATTCACTGCCACAACAACATTATCTAAGCTGATTTTGGCAAATGCATGTAGAAAAATTGGAGGCATGAAAGCTCTTCGTTGGTATGGTGAAGGCACTCAAATTGGATCGTTTTTTGGAGCACTTTTAGGCTTCATACTTGTCAACCAGTTTAAGATATTTAAATCAGCGAACACGACGTGCTGAAATAAACACAGTGGTCTGGAAAAAAAAATTAAGAGGAAGATGTGCAATAACTTGACGTAAAACTTGTTATTTGTATGCTCAATACGCAAAAAAAATTATTCTCGTATATAATTTCACTGACGTCTTTTGCAAGAAATTTTTCCTGTTTCGTAAATATTTTCAAATAAAAGTTATACATACGCCTATTAACACCATGTTAATATTAGTTACATAGAAGAAAACTGCAAAATACATTACATTTCATAGTTATTTTGTTCTAGGGCATAAACATATCTAATTCGAATATGCAAGACAGTCTTCGCTGTACTATGAAATTTAGGATTGTGCCGCTTAGAAAGAATTATTATGGAGAAAAAAACTGAACTAGTTAATATCACAAAATCAACTCATATCAATAAATTACACCGTACGCCTTCTCATTTAATGTGCAAATGACAGTCTTGGACAAAGTATATTTTATGCGCATTTCGAAATTCGAGTCTTGACTGGGCACATAGACCTATCAATATCATAAATGTAAAATCACTATTAAAAAATCAACTAGTTTATCAGTATAAAAAATGAATTCTACTATTTGCATTTGTAACTTGTTAAAAATTAGTAATTAAAACTTATAGTATAGTAAAGTATATTAATCAACCAATGGTAATGTTGTTAAATTGAAAAAAGCAAGCCCTGTCAACTATCATTATAATAAACTAATGGTTTTAATATAGATTTTATTAATGACTGGAAAATGAAAATTTTTATATTAAAAAAATAAAAACATCTAAACTTAATCACCACACAATATCAATCAATTCAAAAACTTTGAGGCTAGTTATGATCATTCGCTAGACAATATGACATAACCAAAAATGGATCATGATTCATGACCATTGTTTTGTAGAAAGACTTTCAATCAGAAAATTATATACATTTCTTCAATTAGGCAACACGCAATGTACCATTCAATATCAAATTAACATAACTGACGCCATTCGAAAATTGCAAGTACATAAATTTCGAGAACGCACAGGGCGTAATTTCCACTTTAAAATCACCTTGATTATTGATCTCTTAATATCTCTTAAATTTGTTTACAGAAATTCTATACTAATAAAGCCAAATTATGCATACTTTGAGATAGTAAAACACTTATTTGTAAAATTTAAATACCTTGTCTGTAGAAGCATTTGACAGAGAAGCGTTATTGTCTTTAAGCGCAATTCTACATCTTTTTCAGGCTCTAAGCTTGGGGACATCAGATCAAAAATGATTTCAGCCAAATCTCCAATATTGACATCTAATGAAAAAAACGTTTCAAATCACTATACATATAGAAAATGTTTCCAATTTGAAGTATATAAAATAACAAATATTATGCTAAACTACACTAGCTATCGAACAATCATTAGTCATTATTCTCAATGCATTAAATTTGCAGAATAACTAAAGAAAAGTTTAAATCCCCAAAAGCCCATAGATTTCATAAAATGCATTTGAACAGAAAAGAGTTTTAGAATGACAAGAAATTATTTATCAAACTAACAGATTTGTAGACAACTTTTGTAGTTTCAATAGTTCTGAAATATTTGATTGGATATAATTTAACACAAAAACTTAATCCAACAAAATTCGTAACTTATCATTCGGAAAACATACCTTGGTTTAGGATAATTGAATCGAATATTAACTTTTCCATAGAGAACAAAGTCCATGAGGTATGTGAAGGTTTCAGTGAATTAAGAAGAGTTGCAGTATGCAGAGAATAGAGTTGATCCACGGAAATACTGCATGTGTCTGCAAGAAGTTTAAGAGAAGCATCCGCCTAAATACAAGTGAATATAAAAACAGAACTGTGAGTAAAATTGCTAAAGTGACTGCTTTTTCACGAAAGGGAAAAAATCAAAATTGGAGAAGTTTTATGCATGTAATATCGCCCAAAAATTATGGCAGTTAAGAGTTTGAAATCTACAAAAAAACAATGAAAATGTCGTCATAAATTAAGCTAACACTCAATAAATTTGGTTTTCAGAATGAATAATAAAAGCTTTTTTTCTAAATTTATAGATTTTAAATTTCCGTAAAAAATTCCGTAAACACTAAATTAGGCTGAATGAGGCTTAGCCCGCTATTTTCCCATTATGAAGTATAGCATAAATCAGATCGCGCTTCGATGAAACTGACATAATTTACGAACGCAATAAAATAATAAGTTAATAATTTTTCCATGATCAATACAATACCTTGGGAGGAATTTCAGCATCAACACATATGCCTCTGCATGATAGAACAATAGAGAACAAAGTAAACGTTCTTTGTGATTGTGCCTCAAGCTTTTTCATTGCAAGACAAACTCCATCTGAAAATGCGAGCAATTCTCGTAGGTATAGCGACTAAAAATATACAATTTGAAAACTCAATTATATTTCCCAAAAACACAGCGTGAATAAGCAGCATCCACTATCCCACACTAATTTTAAAATTCCTTAAACAAGTTTTGCCATTCATTAAACAAACTTAGTTTAGCCTACTCAGAAGTGCTGGATATTCCCTAGTGTCTTATTGTTGAATAAAATATTTTTAGCATTTACGAATTCTAAAGCGAACATAGTGACAGATTCACATGTGCGGGATGCATAAAACGATGTACGGTATTTTGCATTTCAAAATGTTTCACTAGGACAAATACGTTTTTTTCAATGAGTAATAATAAAAAAAGATGAACAAAATCAAGCTAAAAATCATAGCGCAACTAGAAGTTTACCAAAAATGTCAAATCTATTCCCATTTAGCAACAATGATTTCCGTATCTACATGTTTACTATCTCTCTTCCATTCATTAGAATTTTCAAACAATTTATGCTTAGAAATGACTACAAAATGTCAAGTAAATGCTTGGAAAGAAGAGGGATTGATACTAATCAGCGGTTTATTTGAGGAAATCGCACACTCTAACAGTTGCAGCATAGGCTGAATATGGCTAGCAGGAAAATGGCAAATGCGGATACAGGGGGCTTAGATATTTTCAGACATGCGATTAATTTCAGGTAAGGCTCAATAACATTGGTTTTCAGAATGAAAATTCCCCCTTTTTCCTGAAAATGAAACTGCCACGTGCTTTCGACTGAAAACTTGAATATTTTTCTCCAAAACCAAATACAATATTGCTGTACCAATAAAAAAAGTTGACATTTTTGTTCACTATTTATTTCATTGGGCATTAAGAATATACCACAATTATTTGAAATTTATTGAGTTTCTAACCATGGACATACACTTGCACATGTATATTTTAATATTTTAGTAGCGCCTGGTGTTCGTATTGATCTTGTGCAGCATTAAAATTCCGAGAAAATAATTTCCAAACAAAAAATAATGCAAATTTAACCCTAAATTGGAATAGCTGATTTTTTGTGTTTCATTGACAAATTGGATCATTGTTGTTCTACTTTTAAAAAAATTTCAGAATTCATTTTCGAGTTTGCAATTTGAATATTATAAACGTATTCAGTTGCATAGCACTTGGTATATGTTTCCTACAAATAATTCAAACATCATTGTGGTAATATTGTTACTCCTCCATCTCTCCAGACGTATTGAAATAATCTAATTTTATGATGAACTTTTAAATCCAACCCTTTTAAAACATGAATAAGTTAAAGCAGCACTTTAATCATATCCGCGCTGGTCTGTTTTAAGTAGATCATCAATCATTTCGCTATTTTCACTGAAATTATGTAATATTAAAATTTTAGGAAACTGAAGATTCTCTAAGATTGGTCTTCCTGCGCTCAATATTTTATTCTTAGATGGAAGAATTTTAGCAATTGCTTGTCAAATGTAAAATAGTATCCTCAAGGGTATGCTCGGGGAGGCTCTGAAGACCCCGTTACATGAGAATGAGGACACAGCTGTATTACGGTTTGAGGTGTTGGATTTTTTTGTTAAGGAATTAAATTGGTGTTAATAATTTAGAAGTACAGCTTTGAGCATCTTCTCTATTAGTGCAATACGGTTTGTTTTCATTAGAATTCCAATTAGTCTTTAGTGATAAAAAAAATATGAGCAGAAATCATATTATACTTCAAGCATGTGTTGGCATATCTTGTTTACTCCATGCTGATCGAATTTCTCTAATTAGTTTCCACAAAACACTCTCTATGTTTAACTATTTCTTGACTGTAGAAACAACAATTTTCAAGTACATATGTCTTGATCATCAATCCACTTCAGTTCTTGTGAAAATTTGACTAATTGTGTTTTCCGCAGCGTTGGGAAAATCTGATTTAATTCTGATTTTTTTATTTAAATCGGATTTTTTACCTAAATTTCAATTTTACCCAGACAATCTTCCAATGTAGTAAATATTAGAAATCCTTATGATACTACTATTTTTGAAATACAATAATTTAATCAATTTTAAATAAACTGAAGATAAAAAACATGCAAAACATTAAATTCAGAGTTTGCCAATTCCAATATTAGGGTAATGACAAAACAATTAGAATACACTACTTGTACCTCTTTTAGTGTACTTGATTTAAATCAATAATTGAACTAATAATGTGCTTTGATTTAAATCAATGATTTAAATCGACCAACACTGATTTTCCGACTTTGTTTGTTGATACAATTCTGTGGGGTTTTCTATAATACAACAGAAAGCAATATATCAATGTACTGGAAATAGATTAGAATCGCTAAGCGTTAAAAGATACTGATCTTTTCAATAGAGGTATTTATATGAAAACATTAGCTATAGTAGTTAGGGAAGTAGCATCTATATCTTGCTTGCTCAAAACAAGATCCTAGTTGACACTCCTGCTGTTCTGTGCTGATAGCCCAATTTCTGAATATTCAAAAAATGTATATTTTACTGCTAATCCTGAAAATCTACACAATTTTGCAACATGAGTGAAAACATAAAAAACTACATAGACAAGGGGCCACTTGAGGAAAATTGTAAAAAAATATGAACTTCTTTTAAAGATAGGGAAAAATAAAATACATAGTCGCATTCAGCTTCAAAAAGTTAATTTGAAACGCTGTGCTTACATTATGAAAACTTTTATTGCTTTTATCGCGAAAATGTTTCGACAAACATTGTTGTCATCTTCAAGCATTTGTAGCAATGTTCCCGAATTTTTTTCATTAAATGTATTTGATCTTTAATAAATGTTTAAATTTGATTGATGTCTTTGTTTATTTATTAAGGTTTTCTTGGTTGATTTAATACATATGGCTTCTACTATCTTAGTTTCACGATGTTTTACTAGTATGTTAATTTTTTTTTTAGCTTAAGTGCACACCCATGAATATATATTTCTGATTGTAGATGCCCTCTTATATGTTCTTTTGCCCGAGTTTCTAAATGTCTTCTAGTCTCGCCAATGTATGAACTTGAACATTCATCACAGTCGTATGAATAAACGATATTAGAAGACAGGGAAATCGGTATGTGATCTTTATTAAGGAACATTTGCATGGTTTTCTTTGCATAAAATACTGGAAATGTTTTCGAAACTTATAATTCTTTGTTATATGTTTTTATGGTTCTCNTTTATATGAAAACATTAGCTATAGTAGTTAGGGAAGTAGCATCTATATCTTGCTTGCTCAAAACAAGATCCTAGTTGACACTCCTGCTGTTCTGTGCTGATAGCCCAATTTCTGAATATTCAAAAAATGTATATTTTACTGCTAATCCTGAAAATCTACACAATTTTGCAACATGAGTGAAAACATAAAAAACTACATAGACAAGGGGCCACTTGAGGAAAATTGTAAAAAAATATGAACTTCTTTTAAAGATAGGGAAAAATAAAATACATAGTCGCATTCAGCTTCAAAAAGTTAATTTGAAACGCTGTGCTTACATTATGAAAACTTTTATTGCTTTTATCGCGAAAATGTTTCGACAAACATTGTTGTCATCTTCAAGCATTTGTAGCAATGTTCCCGAATTTTTTTCATTAAATGTATTTGATCTTTAATAAATGTTTAAATTTGATTGATGTCTTTGTTTATTTATTAAGGTTTTCTTGGTTGATTTAATACATATGGCTTCTACTATCTTAGTTTCACGATGTTTTACTAGTATGTTAATTTTTTTTTTAGCTTAAGTGCACACCCATGAATATATATTTCTGATTGTAGATGCCCTCTTATATGTTCTTTTGCCCGAGTTTTTAAGTGTCTTTTAGTCTCGCCAATGCATGAACTTGAACATTTATCACAGTCGTATGAATAAACGATATTAGAAGACAGGGAAATCGGTATGTGATCTTTATTAAGGAACATTTGCATGGTTTTCTTTGCATAAAATACTGGAAATGTTTTCGAAACTTATAATTCTTTGTTATATGTTTTTATGGTTCTCTTCAGTTGTTCTTCTCGTGTTCCTATGAATGGTAACTTCCAGTATATATTTGTTTTTTCTTGGTTATTTGTAGCATTTAATGGTTGTTTCTTGGATGAAAATTTTCTATCAATGATCTTACGAATTAATTTTTGTGGATAGCCATTATTTTTAAGATCCTCTGTGATTTTATCCAAACTTTCTGTTAAACTTTTATAATTAGAGCATAATTGAAATATTCTATTGATTAAGCATGAAATGGTATTGATTTAATGACTCTCATCACAATTTGATGAGAATGGTATGTATAAACCTGTAAAAGTTGGCTTTTGGTACAATTTGGTTGAAATGTCATGTGTATGCTTAGTTGCTGTGATATCAAGAAAGTTTATCCTATTGTCTTTTTCATGTTCTATTGTGAACTTGATTTCCGATACATATTCATTGAAATGGTTCAAAAATATATATATATATATATACATAGACAAACCTTTTGAAAAACTAATCTAACTTGTACGTCCAAAACAACATCCAATATTTTATCAAGAAATGCATCTAAAACATGATCTTCGGTACAGCTAACACATGCGGACAAAACCTAAAATAGACATGAAGGTGTGTATGTAAAACGATAACTACAATGAGGTAAAATGCTATAGGAATAGCGTAGGCTAAAAGTGTATTTTTCCAAAAAAAACGTTTTAAAACAACGTTTTTTGCTCTCAAACAGAACTACTTCGAGGTACTAAAATTTGCTGAAAACACAGTAATAGTAGCAAACATATAATTACGATAAGCTTATCAACATTAATTTTTCACTTCATACGCGTAAACAAAACGCAAGTTTTGCAAATTTTTCAGTAGAACATGAAAGTACGCATGGACAAATTACAAAAATTATTCTCTAAATTTCGTATAAAATCCAATCCGTATTTAAAAAAATATTGCTAAAAACATGCGATTAAAACACTGTTTTAAACAGTGTTTAAAACATCCTATGCTTTAAAAATGTCAAAAATTTATATGAAATAGAAAAATTAATTTGCAAAAAAATTATGCCTCTAAGGAATTCATTAGTTACTATAAGCAAACTATATGAATAAACTATAATAATGTCGGTATATTGTAAATCAATTAAATATTAATCTTACTTAGCAGTTTCACACTAAAAAACCTAAGTGCTCAAATTGGACTACTTTCATTCTTTGATCCCATATTACATGTCAAAAATAAGTCATCCAGTGATGAAAATCATTTATTAATTTTGCAAGTTAAATGGATTAATAAAAAAATTAATTTTATCAGTCTTTGATATCATACTATTCGTTTGCAACATGGAATCTGGAATTTTCAAGTGTGAAAAATTTTCAGATTAATTTGGAACTTAATTAGAAAACAAGCATATTTTGTTTTCTGATACCTGTATTTCATTTTGCACAGTTTTTCTGAAAGTGGCTAATTCTGACCACTTCAGGCATTTAAGAAGTATCGAATTCTCAGGCTATTTTGTGTTAAAAAAGAAACACTGTAATTTGAATTAACATAAAGTTAAATGAAACACATGGGAATGATTCTAATCATGTTTATAATGAAATACAAACTTTAAGAGCAGCACAATTTTGAGCTTGACTAACAGTTGGTAAAAGAAGCTCACACCAAACTTCTGGATTTACAAAATAGCCAATTAACTGGGAAGCGCGGGTTACCTAAATTGGGTCAATTACAGTTTCCAAATGACACTAATTTATCGCACACGTACGCAGCTAAACAATTATTGCAATTGATATCTAAATTACAATTGTACGCCATAAAAAATTCCTATGCGGATAGTAGTAGTAGAATAAAGCCATTACTTTAGTCATTAAACAACCCGATCCATATAAATATAAAAAATTTGATTTCTGTACCAATTGCAATTGAAATTAAAGTGCATTTGACAAAACATAAGAACATAAATGAAAGAATTTTTTTTAAATTCTTTTTCAAAGAAAAACAGTTTAGTAAGTCTTTTCTGTTTAGGTAATTCACCGCGAATCTCAGAGTTTGAAATAATGGTCTGACATAAGGTAAGAGGATCTACGGGCCTTCAATTGCGACATTTTTTGAAATTATACTAGGTAAACATCTAAGCAATAGACAAAAAAACTTTTTTTTTATAAATTTCTTACACTTATATTGAAACACTATACATATA
The DNA here is from genome assembly GCA_900660155.1 of Hofstenia miamia. Taxonomy (NCBI): domain Eukaryota; kingdom Metazoa; phylum Xenacoelomorpha; order Acoela; family Hofsteniidae; genus Hofstenia; species Hofstenia miamia. The sequence goes on along the minus strand of CABFPE010000039.1, from coordinate 1,303,156 downwards.
CTATATACCATTGTACAGGTTATTTATAATAAAGCATAAAGAACAATGCTGTACATATAATGAAGGTTGTATATAAAGTTCTTTGGTTCTTAATATAAACTTTAAAGGCTGTTTTCTCACAACTACTATTTCTAAAACGTATTTCCTTGGATTATGTACTGACAACCAAAAAACAATTTTTTATGTTGAAGATTATATACAAATTCTTAAACATTATTTCATCATAAGATTATTATTTTATTAAAATCAAAACGTCACTGTAAAATGTTCTCGATGCTCTTTATAATGAAACAATCATAACCCTAACTTAAGAAGAAAGTGTGTGGCCCGCGCCCGGTGCTAAATAATACTATGATTTTGTGGTTATAGACGCCATCTTTGAATATGCAACCCATTGTGAAGTTTTAATCCATGTGTTTATTATAATTTATTATAAAAATCAATAAGTGTTTTTCATTTATAATTAATAAATTTTTCAGAAGTCCAGTTGATCCCTTAAAGCAGATCATTTCCATTGATCTCACGCTCAAAATGCATAAATAATCCGATCAATTAAAATGTGGAAAAATATATTTTAATGATATTTAATGATAACAAATATAAGTTTTTCCTTAAAATGATTCTCAGTTCACTAACTTTCTCGTGACGTACAATTACATACAGCAGGAGACAAATTAATAGTAACCCCTCAATTTTTTCATTTCCCCCCTCTATCTGACTTTGTATTGGATTATAATATTAAAACGAAAATGCACAAATATTCTTCATATCAACATCACCAACTTAGAAATGTGATTCTAATTTTCTGAAATCAATTAAGTATTGGCTTTAACGATTGGAAATGTTTGGAATTTAGTAGAATTCATTTCTGACTAATAATAAGTTTTTTTGAAAAAATAGGAAGAATATGCCACTGGTTGAAAAACAATTTCAACATAAAATGAGCAGATATTTAGAAGAAAATGTATAATAATCATAATAATAATAATGAATGACTTTATTAAGCCGCTGAAGGCAGACACTATAAAAATATAAAAACAAGTAAAGTTTGACGGCAGCTAGGACAGTTACAGGAGATAAAGTAGGAGCAAATAGAAAAGTAGGTGAAGTTGGAGAAGGGCTCAGCAAGGGGAAATACATCAAAGATTTGTTGAAGCTCGACGATGGGGAAAAGAAATCAATGGATGTAATTAACAGCTATACAAGCACGATTGAAAAACGAGTGAAGCGTGCTATGTTTCTTGGGACGACGAATAGAGAAAGTTACAACAACAGGAGGAGATCACAGGCATAGAAGTGGAGTTATGAACCCTAGTGAAAATTAGGAAAAGTCTCCTTACAAAAGCTCCACAATTGGACGATAAATAAAATAATCCTATCTCCAGATCACATAGGGTTTCAATAATATGGTTACATAGACTATAAACCTGAGACATTAAAGGTTTTCAGCTGTTTTTGAAGATGTTAAAGGACAGGATAATAACTGACTAAAAATATTTTTAAAGTAAAATTGACAGTTGCATCAGGCTTTAGTTTAGTTAAAGTTAATTTAGGAGTGAAAACTATTTAGAAGAGATATTTTGTTTAGTTCAATGGAATTAGACGCATCTTTTTGCAAAATTATTATTGCATTTGGTGAAAGTATAAACTGTACACACATAAATTAACGACATTTTAAATGTACTTACAAAATTTGTTACTTGGCGTTCATCATCCAGTGCACCGCGTGTCAAAGATGGCATTATTTTTGCCATAAACTGCGTCACAGAGTCTTCAACGTTTAGTATGAGGTAGTAAAGAAGTGCGGCTAGCAAATTACTTATAAAATTACTTAATTAAAAGTAACACGCGTACTCACAATTATAAACTTTAATGCAGCAAACAAATTGAAATATATATTTGCAAACCTGTTTTAATGCGCGTTTCAACAACCCAGTCGCCAATGTCATTGTAAATACCAGAGGTGAGGCGACCAAAATTTCTGTAGATTAAAATACGGCAACCCAAACGAGGCCGTGTAACTAAATGAAATTTCTATAATGAATAATGAATTACCGAAAACTAACCGTTGGATGGATACCAATTCAATGGTGCTGTGTCAAAATCCAATTTATCTTTAAAATCTTGTTCGTTTTCTTCTTCGAATTGCTTACCGATACGAAACCATGCATCGTTAGCTTAAAAGTAAATGGAGTAAAATACATCTTTATTGCATGAAATAAATTCTTACCAAATTCAGCAATTTCCGGCTGTGAATCACTAAAGGAGGTAAGAAGAAGCGGAATAAATTTATGCCAATATGAATATCGATCGGGCAAGTTCAGTAACCAGTCAGCAACTACTTCTGTTAATGATCTACGAACTGTCGGAATAGGATCAAAACATCGTTGAGCTAAATGCGATACTACATCATCCACAGACTTATTATTCCCGTATTTACAAACATCTCCAATGCACTTGACAACAGATGAACGAACTTTTGAATGCTGATGAGAGATTTGTGTTAGAAGGGGATTAATCAATGTTTCACTTTGCATGTGGAAAACCACTTTTAAAGTAGACGCCAAACGAGAAATTGTAGTGCAACTTTGTCGTTTCATATCTGCAAAAGGATCAACCACAGTGTGCCTCAGAATAGCAACGTAATCGTTAAGGTAAGGAGCACAATTTTCACGACATAGTTGTAGTAGTAAATCAGCTAGTTTTAAAAGTGGAAGTCTCACTTCTTCTGAAGGCTCTTGAATAGTGTCTTGACCAAGTCTTTGAACTAGCACTGGAATAATATAATGTAGAAGTTTAGAAGGGAATGGTATCTAAAATAAATAACAATCAACAGAAGCATAGCCACTACTAACCTGCAGCACTATATCTTTAATCAAATCGCAAGCCAGTTCCCTACATTTTTCTGCAGAGTCAGAAAAATTACGTAATATTGGTCGCAGAAGAGATTCTTCAGCCAAATTTTGAAGAATGTCTTTATCTAGAGGAGGATTTACATCAACAGTTTCCTTACGAATACTTTCCAACGCTCGCTTACGAACAATTTTACTTTCATCTGACAAGGAATTAACGAAACGATTCATTTATTCTAAATCTAAAAATGAAAATTTGTTTAAATGGTCTTAAGGAAAACAAAACTGAAATATTCAGAATTGTATTTATTCATGTATGAGATCATGTATAATTCTTTGAATACCATTCCTGCCGCTTAAACTTATGCTTGACATCTAGACTTACGCTCTACTGATTTAAATGAGCAACAATTTTTGCGAATATAGCTACTCAAATTAATTACAGATTGTTCAACTTAATCAATATGGAAGTGTCAAGTCAAAATAGTCATTGTCACCAAGGATATATATAATTACTACAATTTCATAAACAGCGAAATGCTGTCAACTAACTACAAATGAATTTTAAAAGCATAGTTCTTGATACATTTTTGCAATTTATATAAATAATGTTACAACTCAGATGGAATACTGCAAAATATTTCCTATATTTCTCATTTCTACATCATTGCAGAATGAGTGCTATCAAAATTCCAATAGAAACAACCCGATGCTTTGATAAAACAAAAACTACTAATAAATACAATATTTTCAGAGAAAAATTGAGCATGTAAATGAACTTGAAAATTTACAATGTTGTAGGTTTGTTAACGAATACAAAAATGCAGAGAATATACATTCAATGCAAAATATTGACAATAATCGCGGAAGAACAAATGTGGTATTTCAACAACATACATTACAAATTGTCTGCATACAAATACTGTGAAATGAGCAAAACTTGTAACATATGATAAATGTTAGCAGTCTTCATTTAAAACTTAGGAAAGAGAGAACTTTCAAATCACTATAAATGCATGATTTATTACCTTCAAACTGAACTTGGCAAAAATAGATTTAAATTTGTGCTGGATCCGGCTTGGTTAAAAGCGGTAATTTGCAAGAGCCGGTTAATAAGGGTAAAATCTGGTTAAATCATTCTAATTTTTGATTTTCAAAATTTATTGATTACAATGATGACGGTATTACAAAACAATAGAAATGGTGAGAAACGTTATCGACGATATAATGTATGATATGACTGGTAACAAAGAATCAAATAATGAGAGTGTAGTAACCAATGGGAACCTTAATATAATTTGAAAGTGAGTGCAAAAAGTCATATTATACATTCAGAGGGGCTATTATAATGTATACCTAGACCTAATGCTCAGTACAATAAATAAATGTGCAATATAGCTTAATGCAATAAATTGATCTATATAGAAAGCCAGATAAAATATAGTTAAGTTCCTATACATATGCCTAACCTACTCATGGCAGCATGATTTAGCTAAGTTGTACCTTAGCTAGCCACCCTCTGATGAAAGAAAAAAATTAGTCCAGAAGAATAACTTAACTAAAATAACCATGATAATATATATATATATATATTAAAATTTTGTATCCAAAGACAGTATAAGTATACGTATATATATTTATACAAATAGAAAAATCAGAAGTTGCCATATAGGAATAGCAACTTTTTCCATTATAAAAATAGCCGTATGTAAATAATCAAACGCTAATTATACATTCAGTTAAAAACTGAGTAAGTAAAGAAGAAGCACGGTCCGGTTAATCCAATGAATTTATGGTGATGCACAGCACTAAGTTAAATAAATCTAATTCAAAAATGAAATAAATCAACTAAGGTATTATAATAATCGCATCAATTTAGGTCTACATACATATGATATAGAGCTGAATAGATCTATGGTAATAGAAAAAATCAATATGCTAAAGAAATTAAAAAATGCGACATCCTATTACATAGAGATGTCCTGCAATTTAATAAATTTCTCATTTTCGTAACTAGGATTAAAAAATATTCAATGCTTTCGTAAAATTAATACTTATATATTAAAATTCATTTTGTGAAAAATCTACGTTGTAACTCAGAAATGAAATAGCTCGTCAACCCATCAAAATTTTGCTCAAATTAAAACAAAACTTAAAGCAAGTGTCTTAAATTTGGGAGTCAGTGAATGAAATTCTATGTTGCATAAGTAACAATTGCATGGATTATGATTCAGATGTAGAATTGGTCTGAAGTAATCTTAAATAAATATTGGATATGAATAAGAAGGAAGACAATTAAGTCTTTTGCTACATCCAACTTACAGCAATTTACTTAATAATTTAATAGTGGGTTAAGCTGAATGCTATCAATTATGGACAGTCAATTTAGGATGATTTCATGTACATTTCTGTCTCATTTGAACTGAGAATACCCTTCCCTGATCCACATATTATAAAATATAATAACAATTGCACAACACTAGCAAAGTCATTATCAGAACAGCATTCTTATTTTTTCAATTCTATTTGTATACCTACACTAAATCAATTAGTGTATGAGTTAATTTCTGTGAAGTTCATGATCAGTATCAAAGTATTCCCATAGACATCATTGATGCAATTAGCTCAGAGAAAGTTAGTTGTACTAAGAAAATAGTTATAATTCAAAACCCAAATCAAAAACCAGTTACTTGATTTTTACAAAGATATGCACTGGAATTTTTGCATGCTTGAATATTTTGTTGGGTATGTTAGAACAAGTAACATGAAGCTCATTAGGGCATTTTTTAGTAAAATTTTACTGGGTTGGCAAAACCTGTTTTAGTTGCACATGCTATACTTGCAAGCATACATGTGATTTACTAAAAATAATAAAAATTTCATATTTACAGCTGTTATTACTTTACTTAAGTATATTTATTGGTTCATTTCTAAAAATAAAACAAATCTGCAGTAATAATGCGATTTCACTGAGTGGGCAATTTAAAATACTGGGTGGGCAATTGTCCACCCAGTTTCTAAGATAAAGAATCCCTTGAAGCACATGCTAAAAATAATCACTTCATCAAAGTTCATAAGAAATAAATATTATTGCAGTGGTGGTTGTATATCACTTCAGCATCCTATAATCTTTTAAAAGGAATTCTTCCATAATTTATATTAGAAACATAGAACAGGAATAATTATAAACTTTTGAGAATAACAATTGTCACAAATTTTTACATTTAAGTATTTTTAGTAAGTTTGTTTTAACCATTACTTAGTCCTAACACAAACACCCTCATTCAGTTTTTTCATTTGCTCAATTTCCACCGTCCCATATTTTAAATAGATATTTTGACAGAATTAATTAAAAAAGAGAATTTTGGGTTGGTACTTTTTGCCAACAATGATATACTTAGAACCAACAAACACTTTCTTAAAACTGACAATGCAAATTTATTTAAAAAAATTTGTTTAAGATAGACAAAAAAGAGACATTATTTTAAATAAAAGTAAAAGGAACATAAAAATTATAATTTATAATCCAAAGTATATTATTAAATAAAATTTGTAGGAGGGCTGGATGCTTAATTCTTCAAGTGAACAATATATAACTAATTTAATGTATATTTAGCTTAAATTAACTGTGTTTTTGTTTCTATAAACTAAAACTGTTTGAATTTGTTAGAAATGACTGAAGAGTTACATGCAATAAGTGTGCAAGTAAAAGAAACTAGTCCAAAGACTGGGTGGAGATGAACAGTCTACCAGTGCACACATAGAACTAAATTCAAATGCAAAGCAATAACCTATGTCTATAGAAAGGGGGAGGAAGTAATTGTTAAAGTAGGTTATTGCATAAATATTCTAATAGGTGTCTCACTCTCCCAAGCATGAGGAAGAAGCTGTCTGTTGAAATGATTACTTAGACAATTTGTGGTCATTGCAAAATAATTTACCATGCATCAGAAGAGGAAAGCTGATTTGAGCAGGCTTTAATGTCAACCACAGAAGACTAGCAAATGATCTCTTCAGGTTACAATTTCTAATTATTGTCACTTTAATAACACAAAGCAATAAAATGTATATATATATATATTTCCTATTTCTGGTATAATATTAATATATAATAAACTTATAGTAATAACTTTAGTAAAAATTACATTGATAACCTTGCCCAATGAAATTGGTATAGAGCTTCTGCAGCAAATGTATGTATGCCTACAACAAACAACAGTTTGGAAGGCAAGAATTCAGAAATTAAATGATACACAGGTATATATATTGTAGAGTTACTCAGGGCCCTTTTTATTTTATTTTCATTTATTGGCACTCTCCTTAATTAATTTGGTGCTATTACCATAATTTATTTAGTGATTCTTATTAATTTTCAGTATTTTGAACTTATTTTTCAAACTTGTTATAATTGTCCCCTTGATGAAAGAGTATGTGTAATTGCTCATTTAATTTGCAAGGGAAAAAATTGAATTTTGTAAAATGGTAAATATTTACCTTTTTTTCTGTATGAAATATTGAACTTACTGTAATCAATTGTCAAATAAATCTCATTCTCACTATATAATGTTTGCTTTTTTATCGCTTATTATACTTCTAACCTTTTTAGCATCAGTATTGTAGAGTCACTTGGGGAATTTTAGTGATTATTATTCATTTATTTTGTTTGATTGTATTAACATCATTATGACGTAAGATTAATTTCAAGCTTAGGCTTACAAAAGCTAGTTATCATGTTATGTCCCCTCAATGGTGCTAAACGTGTTGCTCAAATTTAATTTGTGAGAGAAAAATCGATGACATGAATAGCTAATGATTAACTGTAGTTGTAAACAAAGACAGGTAATTATTTATTATCTTGAACATGTATAAATTGAAAAACAATTTTAGAAAAGGTTAATAGATTTTATCTAGCTTCAATTACTGTTCACTTTCTCTTGCGTTACTTTGATTAGTATTTTTTGAATATGAAAATAATTGCTTAAGTGCAGTGACAATTTGAGAGTGCTTTCTCAAAGTACAGGGCAACATGTAGCTCCTGGAGATCAGCAGATCTTACAAGCCCAAATTGTGGACCTATTAAGTTATGGATATGGTTACGCATAAGGCAATAATAAAACTTTCATTTGATATTTACCACATACATGCACCTATATTTTATGACACTGTGATGATACCATGCTGTTGGCTAGCATGAATGTCTGGCAATTACAGACTATTATTTAGTGAGCTGAGAACTAACAATGAAAATTAGATGTTTATTTTGTCTATGAGATAGAAATTAATAAGTGAGACAAATAGGGTAGCACCATGCACTAAGTTGAGCACTACAATGTTCCTGAAGACTTTGCTATGGCTGGAAGCCATGTGAGTTGGTCATCTTGGCGTTACCTAAAGTATTGATTACTTGGATGAATTACCAATGTTTATATAAGTTTTCTCTTTAATTGTTTTCCCAGAATCAGGGCTGTTATCACATTCCTATGTAACACCTTCTGCAGAGTCAAATAGTTTTCTAGTATAATTACAGTGTAACGTAATCGTAATCTGAATCATATGTGGTCAAATTAAGAAAAAAGGAAGAAGAAACTAAGACTGAATATTAAAATAAAATATTAATTGTAAAAACATATGATTATGATTAATTAGTTATTTGTAAATTTATAATGCAGTAATTTTTGATATTAATTAATTTGGCAAAAAGGCACTAGACCTAAATCACAACTGCTAATTAAGGCAGAAGTG
>CABFPE010000039.1:1256435-1270198 GCA_900660155.1 Hofstenia miamia | reverse complement strand
ACAGCTGTAGTTACCTTGTGTGCTCTTAGGTTACAGATAGGTGTAGGGTTTTTTTTTACTGTTATAGCTTTCCTACTTGTCATTGCTTGCCTGATATTATCATTGCAGCCAGTAGGCTTTACATGTTAACTCTCTCATTGTTGAACTTTGGTTATTTATTACATTCATTATGCTACATGATGATTGGTGATTTAATATTGTTTACATTTAGATGGTTATTTAGATTGTGTTGTTATACCTTATTACATATATCTTATTTAATAGTCACAGCAAGTTGCTCATTGTTTCATATGGTAGACCTCTGGCCGACACCTGTTTATACTTTTCTGCAGGCGGCATTGATTGTTTACATGTATTGAGGGCTATTATCTATTTCTATATATGTAGGGTTATTATATGTAAGGCCTTATAATAAGCAATTTCAGCATCTTGGTTGCATTACTTCTTTTATTACATCAATTCATAATAACAAAAACAATCAATGCACTAAATTCTTAAGTAGTTGCAAATCCCATCACACTGAGTTTGCTATTCACATAACCATTCCTTCATTGGTTTCTGCTTCACAGTGGCGGCTCCATTGGTAAGATGCAGGTGGTGTATTTGTTCCTGGATATGCATGTCTGCTTTATCTAAATAAGTTGGAGTGAGTTAAGTAGCTAAAAGGGCTCTTGTATATTAAGTTAAGTTAATAAACCAAATGCTTATTGTGAAGGAGAGAAATCAGAAAAGTGTCAACTCTGCTTACTGTTTAATCTAAAAAAGTAATAGTTTTTCTACAAGTGACACACTCACAGCAGATTGACATGATTCTACAACAGGTGACACACTCACAGCAGATTGACATGATTCTACATCAGCTGCCATATGGAAGATGATGCATTCTGCATTGAAATGAATCCTTTGGGCAATATAATTGTGATGCATAATACATGTGGAAGCTCATTAACATTAGCAGATATTGTTAGTACTTTCATGGATGCCCTGAATGGCACTGCTACTAATTAGATATATTGCACTTACTTTTCAAAGATTACCAGTTTATAATCATTGCTCATATCATTGTATACTCATGCCAAGTATTTGCAAAGTGCTATTACTGCTCACACATTCTGGCTCTATTGCATATTGCAAAAATCCGCATAATTGAAAATTCCCAATTCTTTTTCCAAAAGTAAGGTGACAAGGTCACCCAGGAAAGCTTCATACAAAGATTTTTAACTCTTGATTAATAAATAAATATTGTATTCAAAAACTGTGAATGTGGTTATAGGCCTACTGGGGAAGAATCCATGTGAACAAATTCTAGTGCATCTTGGCAGCTGCCTCTGTGGCAATGTGGAAGAGCTATTTATCATGCAACTTTTTAAGGATGGATTCTTTGAAAATACTTGAATTACAGTATGGGCTATATACTACAAGCTATAAATGCAAAGATAAATGGAAAATCAATTACACTTAAGCAGAAGGATGTGTTTATTTTAGGAGCAGTTATGTAACAATAGCAGAATGTGTTATTCTATAGATTATTAAATAACAGCATATACCAATCAGTTGAAGCTCTTCTAAAAATAAGTTATTACTTGAAAGACATATAATAGTGAAAAGATCCATCACAAATTCAATTAAAATGACATAAATAAAATTCACAAATGCTTGCCCTAATACTATTAATTCACATACATACTTTAATCATTTCAGAAAAGTAACTAGATATTCAAGATATATTTGTTACCTCAATAAAGCCTTCAAAGACTAAATCCACTTTGTAGGTGCATTGCTTAAGCTGATTAAATAATTCTATTAAGATTCAGAGTCATTAATTATTATCAGATATACTTAGTATTAACTTCCTGAAGTTCATCACCTGTGAATTTTGATTGGCTAATAAATTTATTTTTTGCAAATTGGGTTGCCTAGTTACATATTTCAAGCAATTTGCATTGTTGGTTTTAAAAAAGTGTTTGTCAGTTCTAAGTATATCATTGTTGGCAAAAAGTACCAACTGGGTTTTTGAGTTAGGTTCTAGTTACTTGGACAGAGTTTGAGTTTTTACATTTCAAATTTGAGTTTGAGTGTTTTCTTAAAGAAAATTCTGAGTTTGTTCAAGTTTTATTTAATTCTGAGTTTTTTACAGTAAAAAACATTAATTTTACAATAATTCTATGTTAAAAATAGGTATTTGCAATTGGAATAAAAATTGAAATTTAATTTTTACAGTATTTTCAATAGGATTTTCAATTGAGTTGAAGTTTGAGTTTTGATGATTTCTCTTCCAAGTTTTTCTGATCAAGTTCTGTGAGCTTATTTGAGTTAAAGTTCTTAGCATTCTGAGTACTTAAAAGCCCTGACTACAGCTATCACTTCTGTCAAGTTCATTTCCCCAAGTCTGATGTCACTGAAAATTGAAGACCATTTGAGATGAGATTTTAATGAAATTGCAATTATATTTTTCAATAAAAATATGGATTTCTTTAGACTGTATTTCAATTAACTTTCTACTTAGTTTTGATCATTGAAATATGGAATTGAAAACAAATAAATGTACATATTTGATATAATTTTAAAAATTAATGGTAGCTATTTTCATTTTTTATGTTTTACCCATGAATCTGTTTGCATCTAACTTGATATTTAATGATTTGTGTCAATATGCCCTGTGCTGTGTATTTTCATAATACATAGTTTGGCATTGGTATTATTTCAGCTAACTATTCTACTATCCTAGCTTTTTGAGGGTTTCAAGTCAATGCATTGAATTACTGATGCTTCAAAATAATTGACTTCTCCTGTTATTATACACTATCCTAATGAAAGTTAAAGTAATAGGATATTGTGTTAGGGAAGAGTGTCCACTCTCAGCTGATCCAATATAGATAACCCTTAAGAAAGAGTCACCTAAGACTAGAGCCCTAATTATAGTCACCTAAGACTAGAGCCCTAATTAAGATAAAGAATAAAAAAGCCCTAACTCTTAGGTGTGGATAAAGAATAAAAAAGCCCTAACTCTTAGGTGTTATAGTGAACCTAAGTGTGTTAAATAACCTAAATTCAGTGGATTTCTCATTTCATGCAATTTAGGTGAAAGCAATAATAACAATTTTGGTTATGAATTAAAAACAGTACAACAGCTCTAACCATACACCTTATCTAAGTTAAAGGAAAGCAAACCAGCCAAGTCATGCCATGTCTGGGTGCCCTTTAACTATGCAGTTGAAATTTAGAAACACAGAATTTAATAAAACACTAAGTCAAAAGATAATAAGAAAAAATTAATTTACTGAAACTTAATTGAAGAAGAATATAAATGAACAAATCACTTGTATATATAAAAAACTCAACTGGTATTTGTAAACAAAACATACCAATGAAAAATATGACTTTTACAAATGTGATCTTCTGCTCTAATTTTGCCATGCTATCAATTAGCAGAAATTTGAACTAAAATATGTATAGCACCATTGTCATTTTGTCAAATTACAATTGAAATAAAATCATAAAATTAATATTGAAATTCTAATAAAATAAAGAATGAAGAAATCTTTAATAACTTTATGCCACACCCCCCCCCAAACTGGCCTATATATTTAGTTCTCCAGATATATTTTCCAGCTTAATGAGAAACTGAGCATCCTTAACTAGACTTATAGCACATGAATCATTCCAGCTGAGAATGTCTGTGTGCTGCATAAAGCATGTTGCATAACATACAGCTTCCAGTTGAGTGCTGACTCATTTGACAAAATTGTAGAACTTAGGGTTTTCATTCAATTTGAAATAATAATAGAGTTTCAGAGACTGTTCAGTTTTTGTGTAAATAAATTGTAAAATGTTAAGTATTATCTAAAACCTTTAATGGCAATAAGTAAAGTCATCTTTACATCAATAGCAGATGCATGAGTATCATCCTTGGTTATCATAGTAGTGGGGTGAAGAACTTTTAAAAGCTTGACATTTTTTAGTGATTTTTAATCTCATCAAAGAATATAGAAATGTTATTTGTAACTATTTTTTCTGTCATTTGCTTCCATCATTGTGATTATTTCAATTCTTTGGGAATATCATAGTACTCACTAATTCCTGAAAATAAAATTAGAGTTCTGTTTGGTAATTTAAGATACTAGTCTTAATCAATTTGATTTTTTCTGATATTGGCTTGTCCTTATGGAACATGTCCATTTCAATATAAATGAGAGGCATCATCTTATTTGATTAGTTTCACTTTGTTTCAGATTGGATGTTTTAATAAGATCACCAAGGTTGTTTCCATATTGCTCTTGGTATAAAAAATTACTGCTTTTTACAATGTTTTGATCTCCACAATGGTTGTGTCACTGTTGTATGTATCAAGGGCAAAGGAATGCAATAATTGTTTTCCATTGATGTACAGTCTTCAAGTGAAATATGATTCATGGGTGTTATATCTAACCACACAATCCTTATGGTTACAGGATAGTTCACCTGTCCATGAACTATGTGCTCCCATAGGAAATCAGAAGGTAAGTGATGGCAAAATGTTGATACATATTTTCAGATATGTTAAGTTTTCATTTTGCACATTCCACATTGATCACCAATTGTGAGTGTGGCTTAAGTAATGTTGTTATTTGGTTCTTAGATCATATCTCTATAAATAGAATTTTCAATAGAGCTAGTGTAGAATCACTGGGTTGGATCCAGAGAGAACTATGCCAGAGGACTTAATGTGAAAGCAGAAGGTCACTTAGGTGAACATTTACCAGAGCAACAATGATTCTAATAGAACTAATAGGTAAGCAAAAACATTGTTAATATATCTTTGTAACAAGTGACTGTTTAGATTTCCACAAGAAAGAAACAAATATCCAAGATAACTAATTCCACATCATCATGCCAAAGTGATGTCCATAGCTAAAGGTTCAGAAACTTGCTTGTGCAGTGCTTCTCTATATATCTCATAAATTATTATCTAGCCCAATAAAAGGTCTCAGTAGTTGTCTAAGATCTCAGCTAATATTTATATAGCATGCAGTTGCCATGCATTTGTGCTAGCCAACAGGCATGATTTAACCACAGTGTAATTTGCTATTGGGGGCATGTATGTGTTGAATTCAAAAGCCAAAGTCTTAAAGCCTATACATAACCATTATGTAACCTAAATCAATCCACAAATTGGGGGCCACTACTGACATAACAGCTATTTGTCACCATTAGAAATTCAGAGGAGGAGATTCCCAAATTGTTGCTGATGGCCTATTCTATTATCATAGCAAAAATACATATGTAATAACAATTGGAGAAAATAACATGTTTTGAGTGGAACAGCTCTATTAACTTTAGTGCACAATTGCAACCATATTTATTCAATAGTGTTGCTACCTGCACCTTTCTACAACTCTGCCATTTGCACATTTAATCAAGCAATAGCACATGCACTTAAGTGAGGGGAAATTCATAGCATCACACTACAATTATCTATTGTGACAATGACATCATTATTACATCTTATTATGTCACCAGTATGAATATAATTGTACAATAAAATGATAAATGTGGGAATGTCCCTAAATGGCTCTACACAAGTAAGTCTGTTTCCTTCAATAAAGCAAACTGACATAGAACAATTATAGCTTCTACTGACTTAGCAACAATAACAATTGTGAGGTAATTTGTAAAATCAGTTTTTATCAATTTTAATTTTTTGGGGCTAATGTCAATGCCTAATTTCTCCATGTTGTTTGAATCAACTAGTTGTTGATGACAAGGTGTCAATGATAGCTGTGTTGATGTTAGGAAAGACTCTTGTTGTTTGCAAGACTGCTACAGATTGTTTTTGTAATTTAATAATTTCAATAGGTAGGCACTCTTGACCAACTCTATTATACTTTATAGTTGTTAATATCTGACTGTAGGAGCATTCCAGATAATGTTGGTTATGATAATTGTAAAGGATTTCATTCTTTATGACAAGAAAACAGCATTTTGATTTTCTGTATTAATCCATGGTGGTATGAGGTATTCTCTGTTGTAGATGTATTGTAGATAGAGGTGTGAATTTATCACAATGTCATTTTGTTTAGCTAGTTGCTCCCCACATAAATTTTTGTATGTTATCAGAAACTATGTGCACATTGTGAGATGTAACAGCTAACTTGTTGCTAATCAAAGAGATAGGAAGTGTGCCTAAGGGATTCTCATGATTAATTATTCTGCTATAGTATTTTTCCAATGTAGTTGTTAATTCTACCATTAAACAGTAGTAGGGACAAATCCTGTGTAGAAACAAGTCTGTATGCATCAAAGTAGCAGTTGAATTGAGAAAATTGTGTAATCCTAATATGCTGAATTGTTGAGGTTTAAGAATAACAAAGTTATCTAAACTTAATTCTAGCTCATATAGTTCTAATCCACAGTAAGCACTATTATCCAAAATTACTAAAAATAATAATGAATCTAATCTTGTGAAATTTAGCTAATCTGTAAAGTATTGAAAGTTATCCAGTAATTTAGTATCAGAGAACTCTTCTTCTTTAATTTAGTAAATAATTAAAATATTTTCCAGCAACAGATTAATTTGCAATTGTAAAACCAAAAGTAGAAGAAAGGGGGAATGAGAGTAGTGATGTTTTTCCAATTGTGGTAGAACAAGTGGTTACAGCACTGATTCCTCTTGTATTTAGAAAGACAAGTCTGTTTCATAGAATGTTCAATGTCCTTACTGGATCCCTCTATGATTATGCCACAGATAGATAATCAAGGTTGAATGACCACTTGAACTTGCTCCACTTTCCAAATTATGCCAGGAAGATGATGAGGGGTTCAACACATCAAAATGATTGTTAATTGGTTGTGATTGAGTAATTGCTTCCTTAATAGGTTTGTAGTTTCCAAGGGTATCAAACTCATACACCAGATATGAATGTGGACTCCTATTATGGTAAGGTTGCTGCACTCTACATCTGCATTTGGATGGCTGCAACAGTTGATTGCTGCTGCTTGATATCATATAGATTGTTCTCTTTATTTTCAAATTTACTAAGTAAATAATTCAATTCTTTGCTCCATTTTTCAGATCTTTTTGTGTTAACAGTGCAGATCTTGTGGGGAAGCACAGTATGTAGTGATTTTAAGACAACCTTAGGATATGTTGCAGAACTACATAACTATCAAATTGTTACTTGGGAATGTTGTCTTGCTCAGACATATCAAGGTAAGTGTCATTGTTTTTGGAAATCATTTTAAATTCTTAGTGTTTATCAATTGTAGTGTTTTAGATATCTTTAGTTGTCCATTTTAAAGATTGGAAATTGCATGTTTTTCCATTGTCTAGAACATAATTATTACATTTAATACTTTAGTATTCATATGAGGACCAGTCCAATGTGTAGCTTAATTTGTAAGTTTGCTTTTCATTGGATATTTGAATTGGTGTAAAGAAATACACTTTGTCACCAACTTTGTGTGGCTGGCTGTAAAGGTTTTTCTTGTAGTTTTGTGTTTGATGAACTGCACTTTTTTTGCTGAACATGCAAATAGTTTAATATATATTCTGTAGGTCTTTTAGTAGATTTTTATGTAATTATTTGTAGCTATTGTGTTGTATTTTTTATATAGCATACTTAGTGACATGGAAGCTTCATAGCCAAAAATTGCCTTAAGAAGTGAAATCCTGGTGGTAGCATGAACTGAGGTATTATAGAAGTACTCAATGTAAGGCAGTACAGATTTCCACTGTTGTCCACCAATGTGGGTATTCACAGTGAATGAGTTTTAGTAGTGTTTTATTTAGCCATTCTGCAGCAGCATTACTTTGTTGTGATGTGGAGCAGCATGCTCATGAAGAATTTCCAATTTGTTTAATATCTCTTGAGTCAATAAGTTTTCAAATTGTGTTCCACTATCTGTTACTATGGTGGACATTGACCAAAATGTAATATCCAGTTGTGTAAAATTGTTGATGCTATGGTTTGTGCTGTCTGATCAATAATAGTGATCATATGTGCTTATTTAGTGAAATTAACAACAATGACAAGGCTGTATTGGTAGCCATCAGCATCTTTTGAAAGTTGTTTTATGTCAATGTTTACAATTTCATTTGATGAGGATGATGCAATTTTCTGAAGTTCATATGCTGCAATGGAAAGTGTGTGGGATTACTAATGATGCATGTTTTGCATTTATTGATGACATCATAAACAATACAGGGAAGCCCAAGACANGCTCCACTTTCCAAATTATGCCAGGAAGATGATGAGGGGTTCAACACATCAAAATGATTGTTAATTGGTTGTGATTGAGTAATTGCTTCCTTAATAGGTTTGTAGTTTCCAAGGGTATCAAACTCATACACCAGATATGAATGTGGACTCCTATTATGGTAAGGTTGCTGCACTCTACATCTGCATTTGGATGGCTGCAACAGTTGATTGCTGCTGCTTGATATCATATAGATTGTTCTCTTTATTTTCAAATTTACTAAGTAAATAATTCAATTCTTTGCTCCATTTTTCAGATCTTTTTGTGTTAACAGTGCAGATCTTGTGGGGAAGCACAGTATGTAGTGATTTTAAGACAACCTTAGGATATGTTGCAGAACTACATAACTATCAAATTGTTACTTGGGAATGTTGTCTTGCTCAGACATATCAAGGTAAGTGTCATTGTTTTTGGAAATCATTTTAAATTCTTAGTGTTTATCAATTGTAGTGTTTTAGATATCTTTAGTTGTCCATTTTAAAGATTGGAAATTGCATGTTTTTCCATTGTCTAGAACATAATTATTACATTTAATACTTTAGTATTCATATGAGGACCAGTCCAATGTGTAGCTTAATTTGTAAGTTTGCTTTTCATTGGATATTTGAATTGGTGTAAAGAAATACACTTTGTCACCAACTTTG
This sequence comes from Hofstenia miamia, assembly GCA_900660155.1. Classification (NCBI taxonomy): domain Eukaryota; kingdom Metazoa; phylum Xenacoelomorpha; order Acoela; family Hofsteniidae; genus Hofstenia; species Hofstenia miamia. The sequence goes on along the minus strand of CABFPE010000039.1, from coordinate 1,261,319 downwards.
TGTGGCTGGCTGTAAAGGTTTTTCTTGTAGTTTTGTGTTTGATGAACTGCACTTTTTTTGCTGAACATGCAAATAGTTTAATATATATTCTGTAGGTCTTTTAGTAGATTTTTATGTAATTATTTGTAGCTATTGTGTTGTATTTTTTATATAGCATACTTAGTGACATGGAAGCTTCATAGCCAAAAATTGCCTTAAGAAGTGAAATCCTGGTGGTAGCATGAACTGAGGTATTATAGAAGTACTCAATGTAAGGCAGTACAGATTTCCACTGTTGTCCACCAATGTGGGTATTCACAGTGAATGAGTTTTAGTAGTGTTTTATTTAGCCATTCTGCAGCAGCATTACTTTGTTGTGATGTGGAGCAGCATGCTCATGAAGAATTTCCAATTTGTTTAATATCTCTTGAGTCAATAAGTTTTCAAATTGTGTTCCACTATCTGTTACTATGGTGGACATTGACCAAAATGTAATATCCAGTTGTGTAAAATTGTTGATGCTATGGTTTGTGCTGTCTGATCAATAATAGTGATCATATGTGCTTATTTAGTGAAATTAACAACAATGACAAGGCTGTATTGGTAGCCATCAGCATCTTTTGAAAGTTGTTTTATGTCAATGTTTACAATTTCATTTGATGAGGATGATGCAATTTTCTGAAGTTCATATGCTGCAATGGAAAGTGTGTGGGATTACTAATGATGCATGTTTTGCATTTATTGATGACATCATAAACAATACAGGGAAGCCCAAGACAAATGAATTGTGTATTTAATATGCATTGAGTTTGGATGAACCAACATGTCAACATTCATGGAATTTTCATGTTATTTCTTTGTGATAATATTCAGGTAGTGCTATATGATTGTGATGCTTATCAGTAGCAAAGAGAAGACCATTGACTGTTTGTTCCCAATTATAAGAGTTAAATATTTAGATGTTGTTTTATTTAACTGTAAATTGGGTTGTTTAATTTTGTTTATCATTTGCATTAATTGCATGTCATTTTTTTCATGTTTAATTATCTTGTACTCAGATATTTCCTCTTTAAGTTGAATGGGTAATATCAGGTGTCCTTGTCTATCAGTGTTGACAACTGGGAGGTTGTCATATGCTAACTTTGAGATAAATGGAAATGGTACTTTATTGTAAATTTGTTTTGTATCATCACAATGTTAATGTGATTGTGATGTCATTATATCAGTGTTGGTATGTTGTTTATTTTTTCAGTGAACTATTGTGAAATTAAGATTTGTTAAATATTCAATCTAACGTGCTATTATGTTTGAGTGGATCTCCAGAAATTTTTTTAAGCCAGCTGAGGCCAGATATATCAGTACAGACAGTGAAATGTGATTGTCCAAGAAGATAGTACTGAAAATTCTTAAGGCTTTCAACTAAAGCAACCATTTCAACTTTTCTTGAACCATAATTGAGTTCATTAGGTTTGAGTTTTCAACTGAAAAATTGTATGGATGATTCAATACCATTTATAAATTGACTTAATGTTGTGCCTATAGTTATAGAGTTAGTGTCACAGTCAATAATGAACTCTTTTGAACAGTTTGGTGCATTTAAGCTCAGTAATTTTTTAATTTGCTCTTTAAATCTAGTTTGTTTGATGTATCCAAAACCAATCAAAGGCTATTTCATTTTTACAAATTTACACATTAATTGTTCTATTGGAAATGTTTGGTATAAAATACCTAGGATTCCTTGTAAATCCTTATGGTTATTAGGAGGCTTAATTTTCTTTATTATGTTTTGGGCATCCTCTTCTCAACTGATTTTGTTGTGTTGTATTTGACAGCTTAGAAAAATTACAGATCTTTGTAATATTTTACGTTTTTGCCTATTAATTTTTAAACCTGATTGTTGTAATAGGCTTAATATGTTATCTAGCTTGGTAATGTGTTTTTTAATGGTTGTTGATGCAAATAATATATCATCTATATATGCAGTAATTCCATCTTCTAGATTGGTATTAGTGGTTTGTAGTATTTTAGTTATGTATTGTTGGAAAGTGGCAGGGGCATTACATAGCCCAAAGGCTATATACAGCCACATAAAATGACAATACACTATGATGAATGCTGGTTTTTCAATGTCAGATTTGTGCATTGGAATTTGCTAATAAGCCTTACATAGATCAAGTGTTGTAAAGAATGAATTTTGGCATGCTGTACACAATATTTCATCAATTCACAGTATTGGGTAGGCTCTTATTTTGTTATATCATTAAGTTTTCTAAAATCAATACAAAGGTGGTTTTTTTCATTTTGTTTGATGAAGACCATTGGTGATGCATAACGATTTTTGGATGGTTGTATAGTACCATTATTTAGCAAGTCTATAATAATTTTAGAGTATTCCTGTTTAGGTGCTCTGGTACAGGATTCACTGGTTGCTGTATTGGTTTATTGTGTGTTGTTTCAATGGTATGCTCCTCTCTGATGGCCTTACCAATACTAATGGTGTTAAAGTTGAATATCAATGAATGGTTTTTCAAGACAAAAATCAATTGATCATTTTGTTTTAGAGACAAATGTGGATAAGTGTCCTTGGTGGTTTCTGGAACAGAGAGTGGTTATTGTTTTGTTTTGGAATCAATTATTGTTTATTGGTTTTCAGAAAGACATTTGGTGTTTTTAATGGCAAAATTGGATGAATTACTTCCAAACTTAATTTTGTTGGATATTTTAGTGTAATTATCAATTTACAGTTTGGCTTCTACAGTGTTCTTCATAAATATAGACAACTTGTTTTCTAAGCTGTATTTTTGTTTAAATCTGCAACAGATGGATAGTGGCATACTGTAAGTAATATATGTAAAAAAATCATGTGATGATTATTCTGATGATGTTCTGTTCAATCTATACATTCACTTGATTTGAAGAATATACTTTTCAATATCATCATTAGCTTTGTATGTTGTCATATTTAAATTAATCTTATATTTGTGAAAGCATGGAATTTATCATGGAAATTCTGTATCAACAACTGGTAGTCTAATTTAACCATTGTATCAAGAGTTAAATAATAATTGTATGTTTTTCCTATGAGAAAACCAAGAAACTTTGCAAGTGCATGGTCTTGGCCCACTCATGTGTATGATGAGGTTTTGTTCATAGGAGAAGAACCATTTTTCAAAAGTTGGAGATGTTCCATTGATTTTGCTAGAAAATTTTCTCAGTTGCAACTGTATTTTTAAATTGTCATTGATGGCTACTGGTGGCAATTTAGTTGAAATGAATTTATATTTACTGTGGGGATTTCCATTGTTTTTAATTTATTATTAATTAAATCTAGTTTGTCATGTAATTCTGATATTATTTGATTTTCAAATTTGTGATGAGAGGCATGAGCACTTTTTGGTGAGTTATCATCAATGGTAAGTAGAGTTGAGTGTGAGAAATTGTTTTTAATAACAGTATGGGACTGATTTACACAATGTCCTACTTTTTGAATAATTGGAACTGGTATTTTACTGATCTTAGGAATTGATGTAGCTATCTTATTCTGATATACCTCTAAGTTAGTAAGCTGAGTTCTATAATTCTAAACATTGATGTTTGCCATTTATATTTAGTAAATATTTGGCAGTCATTCAAACCATTTATATTTAAAATAGAAATTTGATTATATTCATTAGTTTTGTTGCTTGCACTTTATTGTAATACTTAGTTAATTTTTTGGTGTTCACTCTTAATTTTTATTACATTTCTGATATATTTCATGATCAAATATTATTAGTTGCTTACAAGGACAGCTTATTACATTTTTAATAGAGATTTGTTCATTACTTTGCAAATGTTGAATGCAAATATTTGTATATATGTTTTACAATAAATACATTATTACCCTGGCAACAATGCTTGGTGTTGAATATGTATCTAAACATGATGAGTCTTATACACTTTGCAAATTTCTTGAACTGCACACCAAATAATTCTTAATTAAATTGAATAAAATTAGGTTTTGGAAAGCCTCTACTAATTTAGTTTTTATTTATAATTGTTTGTTAGTTTAAATTTTTAAATTGCTTGTATATTGAGCATCCAGTTACAAAGCTCTAATAACTATCCTGGATTTCTACATTAAGTGAGTAATGAATGGAAACCTGTTTCAGTATCTGTGGAGCCAACCTATTCATGATATGTTTGGTATGTTTTGTGAGAATTTGGGTGACCTTTAATTAATTATGAGCATATGCTCAAACATTTTGGTGGAAAGTATTTGACTATGACTAACTGTATTTACACTTCCAACACTAGATGAATTGTAGCACTATTTGTTTTAGTTTAATGAATCATAAATTCTGGAAAATTACATATGTTAAAACATGACAATTTTCAACTAAAATTTGTGAAAAACTGAGTAAATTTTTGGGTGCAGACCATTTGGATTTGAAATCTACAGGTCTTAGAGTATCTAAAAATACTAAGCTTTATTTAAAAATCAAATCAACTTAAGTGTGAGAATGAATTTCAGGTTAGTAAAACATACTCTACATCAATAGAAACCACTTACTGTTATATGGAATTGAAATTCATTTTGTATCATGCAATAGCACCAGTGTAGAGTCACTCGGGGATTCTGTTGATTTTATTCTTTCGATTATATCTTTGTATTATTACGTCACCATGACGTATCGCTTAATTTCGATTTTAGTTTGTTATCGTTTAACTGATGTCCCCTCATTGGTGCTTTTATTTTGCTCAAATTTAATTTTGCGAGGGAATTTAAGATTGATCATGTTAAACTATGTTGCTATCAAAAAGTTGTAAACAAAGGCAGGTAATGAAATAATTTTTGTATATAAACTGAGACAACTGTAGCGAATGTTCAATAGACTTTGTCTACTCTTAACTGCCGTCTTTACC
>CABFPE010000039.1:1211694-1249813 GCA_900660155.1 Hofstenia miamia | reverse complement strand
GGGGGGGGGGGGGGGCTTCCGAGATAGGGTTTAGCCGGACACATAGAAAAACTAATCAAGCTGAAAATGTCAGGACATGCAATTATTCTTAATTTTAAACTTCAGATTCATAAATAAGACTTTAAAGTCCAGTCTTATACGAAATATTATTTCTTGTAATTCGAATATATAAAATCATTGATAGTTTTACTTTCACTAAAAAAGTTTTTTAAAATATTCTTAAATGTAGGATCAAACACATTTTGTTGCAACATTGAGAATTATTAATGAAAGAAAAAAGATGCATGGAAAAAAAATTTTCCACACTAGCGTAGCAAGTTTGCCAACTAAGGCTAATCCTAAGAACAATTGCAAATGAATCTACTCTCTATATTGGTCCCATATTCTAGTCCAAATTTAACATCTAAAGCACCTAATAAAAAAATTTAGATATTATTAAAAGTATTAAAAATGGTAAAACATCTGGGTCAATGATTTCAATGCTACCTAATGTGAACCCAGTTGCCTGAAATAGTGATTAGCAGGTTCTACTTCCATGGGGTTGAATCACTAAATTCTCTGAGATTTGACAAACGCTTCTACAGATCTCTAAACCTTATGTTTATAAAGTTAATTCAACGTTTATATATATATGCTTAGTTTAGATAAAGATATCAATCTCGAAAAGAAATCGATTTATGGTGATCTTAAACACTAAACGTTTTATTATTAACATTATAAAAATAATGCTATTATCACATTTATGGTGTCTATTTATTTTCATCAAGGAAGTTAAAGTTCCAAATTCCAAGAAAAACGATTTTCGGAAAGCAACCGAAAATTGAAATGAATTTCATATTTCAAATTCAAACTAAGCGATTAAACGTTCTAACTCATCATTGTATTGCTTGGCGAACTTTGCACCGTTAGAATTTTTAATATTGTTTTGAATATAATAGATAATATGGAAGGAAAAGGCATTTCCGCTAAATTGATTTGTACATTTAAATTATGTTAGTTTACGAAACTAATCATAGGGAGGGATTTGTTTAATGTTTATTGGTGCATGGTTACGAATAAATTTGTAAGTGCAGTTTACAATTAGAATGTAATTTCACCATGATTAGTGTAAATAATATAATAGATATTAGTTTGTAATTAGATTTGGCTAAGCTTGTTTACATTTGTTTAGTATTTGTAATAATTCCACCTAAATCTTGTGGGATATGAATTTTTTCAATCGCTTAATACTAGGATTAACTGGTAGTCCAGATTATGACTAACGATTAATTAACGCTAAAAACGACACTTACAATAAAAACAAACGCTGTGTGCAAAGTTGGTTATAAATAGCAGCAAGGTGTCAGAAAACAACCTACCTGTTAACGGTGAGCGTTTATCACTAGCTGACAAACATGTATACACTCTGTTTCACTTTGTTTGCCGTGTCAACTAGGCAAAACGATTATCGAATGCCGAGACTTGAGTGGTGGAAGTTTTATAGGGAGGTGACGATAATGACACTGATAAGAAGTTGATATAAACACAAGCTTTGAATCGTTCCGTTTCGAAACACCAATTTTGCCAGAAAGACACCTTGCTCTATATAGTTCGACACAAACCGTTTCAAGTGTGCTAAATCTCAATGAGGCATTACATGCTAAATTAGAGCAGTGTCTCCTTATGTTCATTGCTTGAATAATATCGCTTTATGTGCTCGATATCTAATAATGCTTATAAGTTGGCAATCGGCTTGTGTAAATGCGTAACAATAAACGGCTCATTAAATCGTGATTTGTTTTTCACACCTAGAACTTGCTACAATTTTGTTTCGTTATTATAAAACGCAAATCAATCAAAGTTTTAACAAAAGATGTTTACGATTAGCGGTTAACATTGTTAGTCAAATGTTGCTTGAAACTTGATATATGATTTCATAGACAAACAATCAATTCCATTATTAGATGGCTTTTAGACAATTTACCACTGTAAACTTCATATAAATTATATTTCTGGTTTGTAAGTTCATTACTGGATATAAACAAAATCATTTAGGTTGTCTAATCATATATATATATATATATATATATATATATATATATATATATTGACACATTTGCATAAATATTCCTACATGTAAAGTAGTTGATAAATTCACTATTTTGAAGATTTAGCAACTATTGAACAAAAACTTATTGGGGAATTGAATAGCTTTCGCTTTTTGAAATGTTAATCAAAACATAAAAGTTGATATTTGCTAAATGCAACTATTCAATTTGAGGTTTATTAATTGTATATCTACTCTTCAGTATCGCATTTTGTCTAATTTCATTTCAGCCAAACAAATGTAACTAGCATAATCAATATCTATATAATAAATTGATAACAGTGAATTAATTCTTTCCTTCCTAGCTCTTAATAACTCATACGAGAAAAATTAGGTCCGATCCCTGCCCGGACTGAATCCAGCCCAACTCCCTTAATTATTATTCTTTACAATTTTATGACACGTTTTAAAAGAAATTCCGAATTTTGCAGCTTTCTACATCACACTTCTTTTATAATCTGAACACTGAAACTGAAAATTCAAACTCAAGTCTTTTTCAAGAGAATACGATACTAATGTACAATTTCAAAAGGATGTTTAAAATTACATAGCATTCACTACAACTGTTGTGTAACAGTTTATTTCTCAATTTCAGCCCATCATTTTTAATAGCTCAGTCCAAATCCAGTCAAGCCCAGGTCGATTTCTGACTTCAATTCTGTTAATAGAAGAAAGGACAGACTGAGGATCATTCCGTATTAAGGCTGTTCTGCCACAAAGTACCATTAGTTACAATTTGTAACTTGTGATAATAGGAATTTAATACCTTATTGGACTAAGAATTTGTGAAAGATGGAAAGAAAGAATCATTTAACTGAATAGCTCCAATATTTCTTTGTATTGCTCGAATGATGCAAACTTAATTGCTAGATGTGTTTTGTTACTGCTTAGGGTATTAAGCCGAAATGCCTTCAAATATTTTGGATATCTCCACTGCTCAACACGTTTTTTGAATTGTAGTGTCCATTGGTAGAAACCTGTGGCACTTGCAAACTTCCGAATGCTCCAGTTAGAACAACAAAACGCGAGGAATTGCACTGAGCCATTTCTTTTTTTCATAAGTATCTGTTGGAAGTTGATAAAACGTATAATTATACTTGTAATAACCACTTTTGCATTCAGAAACACAACACGTATTAAGCATGTTTAATCTACAATGTTATAGAGAAATTCATGAATTCATGCGCGTGTATGTGTGTTAATAAAAATATTTCTCACCTACACATTTTTTCTAAAATATTTCCGTGTCACCTCCTGTTGTTCAGAGCTCCTTGACACAACACAACACAAGTTGTGTGAGACAAAAAAATTCGGAGTCACAAAATTAACTATTTTTCCTTTGATAGCTGATATAAACACTATTAATGAATATGTTACACAATTATTTTTAACAACTTAAGGATTTTTGGCATTAACTCTAAGCTAATCATGAAAGATTTTATAAATAAGGAATAAATGCATTGACCCTATTGTTTTACAAATTGCATAATTAAGAAAGCTTAATATAATTTTTTTGCACAGCGTTAAATAACGCTAATACAAATATTAGTATTTTTTAGTTGTAAAGACAATGAAGTTTTGCGTGGATAGAAGAGAATGATATTTCATTTTAACTTTTGTTAATCTTTTATATTTAATTTTACTTGAAAAGTTATTCGGACATGTTCTATTATATATTATAACACACATTGACTTTTGTGTTTAAGGCAGAATGTGCATCTGATAATTGCAAAGAAATCGAAATACTATATATTTCATATTTGAAAACAATGATTTATTCAATGTAAAGATTATTAAGAAACGAATCAAAAACTGCATAATACATTACCAGGAATTAGACTTGGAAAATGTGCACTTAAATTTAAACAATTTGGCATTCCTATAATAGGACAAACTGTTTTTCCACATTTTCAACAATTTTTCAAAGTCAATTTGGAAATTTAGGCATTTCTATTTTTTTAGAATGCTTGAATATTTACGAAAAATTTTAATTCTCCCCATACCGAACGTTCATGTAATTTTACGGCTTCGATTCAATGGAAGCAAAAACGAATTGAATTGTTTCTTAATTATTTCTGTAAAGATGATCTCACTAACCCAATGAAGTGTGCTGTGCGCAAAGTCAGAGGTCTAGCACGTAGTGATTCCTGATGTTGGATATCCTTTTAGTTTTTGAAATGCAAGCGCTTAAAAGTTTTTTCAAAAACCATAAAAAATTTTAAAAATTGCTTGAAGAGCTTAAGGTTGAAATCATTTCTATAAATAAATATTTATCTTCATTCTCTAAAATGATCGCTTTCAGATGAATTTTATATATTTGATTGGCAACAATTTCATTTCTACAAAAAATTCAGTTTTCATTATTTTAAGGGGTCTGGCCCAAGCCCGGTCCCAGCAAAGAAATCCTACGCCCAGGACTAGTTTAGCCCATTTGTGCACTTGAATCAAGAGTTGCCGCCGATATATTTGCAGATATTGATTCTGAATATGGATCCCTGGAAATGGAAAGAAACCATTTCTGATGATTATTTTCAAAGTATATATATATATGACTATGTAAACAACTGTGATAAGAGTTTGGGTGCAGTGGAAGTCAACTTAACCTAGCTTTATTGGAAACATTTACATCCTTCCTTTATATGATTAGTAGCTTTTCGAAAATTTGAATGTATCCTTCTTTTAACGTAAGAACAATGGATCATGTTTCTTCATTAATGACGTGAGCCAAGATTATTTCGAGAATATTTGTAAATATATATGCGTTTTGATAAAAATTCAACAAATTATGCGAGAATATTAGAGATATTTTTGAAAATTTCGAGAAAATATCGAAGCTATGTCTCTTCCTTTTTTATGATCAAATAGGTTGTGGATATGTCATTTTCTTGCCAAACAAGCATCAACTTGGTGAACATATTTTAAAACTATTGCCTTAAATTTCCTTAGAAAGGGACATAGCAGTATCATGATAACTTTTTCACATTTAAAAAAAGTAGCAGTGGTTGGTACGTTAAGGCAAAATAGATGAAAATTCTGTAGTCAAAAGATTTTTAATTCTTCAGAAATGTAAAGCTCCAGGTTTTTGTTGAAAAAGAAAGCAGTTCTGTGGATCAAATGACGCTATTTTTTAGCACTAAGCTGCTATAAAACTCTAACCATTTGCTTTATTTGGTATTATGCTGGATATAGCACATGTTAATGAAAGGGATCTCTTTGAAAAACAACGCTACAGGAAATTTTGCAAAAATATTTTATACTTCAGTTGGCGGAGCAGTTCCAACCGACGCAGACGCATATTAAAGAAAATGCATCTGGAATACAACCTTACAAATGAGATCGGTATTTCTAAAGGCAATATGCAGCTTACACAAATTTAAGAAAAACATGAATAATGTTGACCAATTCAATTAAAAAATATGGCCAATATAACTTTTAGAGTTTGCAACAGGCGAAATTGTAGAAACTGGAATTTTCACATCAGAAAATATGTATAGGCCTATTTACAATGCCTGCTTAAACTTACATAGAAAGCGAGCTTATTTGGTTTTCGGATGGTTTTATTACATCAAATTTTCAGGCTTTCAATTGGTAAGGTGCCCCTACGCATCCTTAATTTACACGATTACACAAAAGTTGCATGAGGATATAATTCTGCTTAAAATGCTGCGGCCAATATTAAAAATTTTAAAAAAGGAATTGCGTACACTCATTTGGAAATATAGATTTTTCAAGAGAATAGTTTGACTGGATTCTAAGATTACTAGCATGCTCCTACAGAATATAGGACCTTGGCACTACAAGTAATTGTATTAATAAAACCATGCAAAGATATTGTTATCCAATTACATAAAATATTGGATTTGATATTTAGTAATGCTTGCATGAACATCTCCTTCACCTATAATATTCGTTATGTAGAGCTTATCTACTAAATATTTGAAAATTATATTGAAAATGTCTTGTTGGTTTAAGAGAATTGGTATGTTTATGAAAAGGTGTTGTTTCTTTTCTATAAAGTTTCATTTTGTCAGATACTAACGTGGAAAATTAATATGTGTTTATATTTTATGCGTTCAGCCAAACAAATTAATCTCCGTAAAGAACCATGTGGAAGTTATTCAAATATCGCTGTTCATAGACCATAAATTTCTGTAATCGGTTTATTACTAGAATAACCTGTAATTCGACTTAAGTAAAGTTTCAATAGTGATTGTAACCAAGTATAGTTGCGCAATAAATGGATAAACCCATGATCTACTTTGCGGTAATTTAAGCAGTACTTTCTTCTGGGCGCGCCCATTTAGTGAAAAGTATTTGTATGACAACTTACTAGTTCATTTATTTTAATTAGGGCTGATTTCATGCTTAAATACCACGTCGCTAAATAATATATAGGAAATTCAAACTACAGAATCATTTTTGAAGTTTTTACAGCTAAAAATACTCAAAATATTGCTGCCTTTAAAGTATGTCAACCAACAATTCCCCGTGAATGATTTTAAGGTCAGTGTACCAATAAAGACTAAAATTTCATAATTTTTAATATTTGTTATTTAAACAATAGTTTTGCTTTTTAAATAATATTTTGTGGGCTTTGAAGAAGTGTTTTTATTTTGTGGAAAAGTTATTAAAAATTACAGAAGTTTTTAGACTTCCATCCATAAAATTTGCAGATGATTCCCTCATTTATTGTAATGATGAAATGTCAAAAAATGCAATCATTCTTTACATAAAAATTTGTTAAAACTAGATATTAAAAAAACTATTTTAATTAAAAATAGAAGAAGTGAATCAACATCAGAAAGTGCTAAGATTTGTAACGACATCAGACCAGGAATCAAGAAAAATGAAATATTTATGAGTATTAATTGATAATAAATTGAATTTTGAAGAAGAGGTAAGCAATATCATGAAGGAAATGGTGTGTGGTATAAGATCAATTCAAAAAAATGTAAAGTTTACCACCAATAGAATGGAGTTTCATACTTGTTCGGTCAGTTGTTCTATTCTACCTCATTTCTTGCACTCATCTTGTTTATTAACTAACTTAAGAAAAAAGCAAAATCAAAATTTGGAAAAGTACTAAATGAGGAATCAACATAAATAGTAACAAAAATAAAAAGAAATATTGTGTTAGTAACATTTAAAATCATTAGAATCTGTTCAAAATATTAGATGTTTATCGATATTTTGGCAAAAGAAAATTGAACAATTCAATCTCGCTATGGAGCAAATTGGACTATAGTAAAAAATGAAAAAACTTACACATTATTTAATAAAAAGTTGAAAAACATGAATGTAAGAAAAAATATCAATTATCTGACTAATAAATAGAATAAGATGTACAACTCAAGAACAATAGAGTGAAAAATATTTATTAAATTATATGTAGTTTATAGATGTGACCAAGAAGCAAACAATTACCGTGATATCTAACCTCATATAAAGAAAGATGTATTATTGATATTTTAGTAAGTTTGTAAACTTAATACATGCGTATGTAAATGAGAATTTAAATATATATTGTTGTTGTTATAAATAATAAGAGCGGAGGTTTTATTCAAAACTATTAAAATTTCCATTTTCTATTTTTAATGTGTATTCATTCTCTATTTCCTTAAGAAAGAATCAAAGCAATATATTTGATAAAAGATAAAATTAATAAGAATGATAAAACTTTTATTTATCCTATTGTTTACAATTTCATATTTCTAAAAACTCATTTAGAAAATTTGGTAACCCCCTTTCACTCTTCGACATCAAAACAGATGATTTCAGTTTGGAGGTAACACAATCTAATCTCTTTGAAATAACTTGGGATTGAATGCGTTTCTCGTCACACTGCTGAACTTTTCTAAAAAGTTTCAAATCGGATTTACTTATGAAAGAATTGGTAGGGGTAAATCAAAAGTAATTCCCAGTCTCATAGCTTTTTTCTGAATCCTATCTTCTTTGTCCAGCAATGCTTTAGATTTAATTACAGCCCACTTTGCTTGTTCATACTGCATTATATGCATTTTATTTAGAGTTTTAATCCGATTTTAATATTTATAGTTTGCAGTATCAATTTTAGAGCCACCGCTTTGGAATAATATATAATGTTTTCAAAATTCATGTTTTGCATTAGCAATTTTATTCAAAATCCATATTCTCAAAACAAAATCAAGAAATTTAAACTAAAATATGTTACATTTACTTACAAATTTTGCCATATAAAGGTTCTTACACATGGAAATCATGGCATTTGCAAGTTGGGATCACTGTTTAATTGATATGAGCGGAAGCCTATGACCGATGCCATTGTAAACATAAATTCGATTGTGCGAAGCTCGTATCAGGACAATAGTAATGGTGTGAATTGCATTATACAAATATGTTTTAACTATTTAAAATTTTTACCAAATATTTAGTTACTTTTACATTTGAAATTGAACATTTTAATGAAAAGACGATTGAATGAGTTTTGCAATGAAAAATAGACAAAAAGTTTTTTTAAGATCACTTTTAAAAGAAGTAACGGTAGCAAGATCAAACAGACAATATCCGCTCCTGAAATTTGCACCAAATCTAAAATTTAACCAGAAGACGAAAGTATAAAAGCAACTTCATTTTTAATATCTATAGAATATTTAGCCTTTTGATAGTTTACTCTCTCTCTCTCTCTATGTTTAACTTTGTTCGATTTGGGATAAAAACACATGTGGCAGTTAGTTAATCCAATGTTAGAATTGTCTTAGGGAAATCTTCAGACTTACATTGAGGGTGAATAAATTAATATTTTAAAACATCTAACATTTGACATGAAAGAAAATTATGTTGCCTTTAGCTTTTCACGACAGTTTGCAAAAATGATTATCGAAATTGAACCCAGTTGAAACCAATGTTTTTGGGCTTTTGCTATTTGTGAGTTATTTTAGTCGACGTACACAAGACATGTACAGTAGTACATTAATTATTACGTTTGTAGCTGCTCTAAGTACATATAAACAAACATAATATACAAAAATACATGAAGATTTACAGCATAACAAGTAAAAAGGAATAGGAATCACCTAAGCTTACTATAATCAAGGCCTGAAGATTTTTGCAAGTAGGGAAATTAGGTGAAATGTTGTCCAGGTATACAATACAATAAATATCGAAAATTCCCTTCAACTTTGTAGACCTAGAACTATCAAATTTGCTTTGAAACAAACAAAGTGTTCATCGAACAAATTAGAGGGTTTCACAAATAAAGAAGCGTATTCAATTTCTAGAAATGTTGCATCTCAAAGTAGAAAAGCTAGATGTACATTTCTGCGTGTGTAGGTCTATATTCTGTGAATTTTATGCAGACATATACTAAATTTTGAAATGTAGAAAAATGCTTGATTATTTTATTTTCAAATATCAATATGTTTCAAAATGTACAGAGTTGTAAAAACTTTGATTTGTTTACCTAAAGTGAATTGTTGCATGAAATGGTCCCTTGATTATATATTTTTTTGGCCATATTTTTGTTTATGTTACTCAAATTGCGGCCGTGGTCACAATGAGCCTCGGCACCACCCAAAGAGTATATAGCAATTATTTTTTAAACCTAATAATACATCATATCATAGTTATTTCCAATCTTGCTTGGATGCTTTATTAATATATTATTTTTCAAAATGTTTGCATTTTAGTTAAATCTATAATAAATATGCTTCACTTACGACTTTCCTTACTAGGACTGTTAACTAGCTAAAAAATTATTAAAAATTAAAAATTAATACATTTTTAGTGATCTAAAAAATATTTAGCCACTTAAGCAATCTAAAATTCCCATTTAATTGCCACCCTAATGGATTGTATTTTTGCATATTTTCATAATTGTTTTCTTAGCCATTTATTAAATTAAGTTCAATTTGCTTTAACGTAGACTAAGCTACTTTTATCAAATAGGTTATATGAGGTCAGGTACTCTACATCTCTTAATTTTTGATTTAACTTAGATTAATTGAACATAATAGTTTCAATATAATTGCTATTTTTATCTTTGTACCTACAATTGCGATAGGAGATTTATGCGAATATTCAACTCAGTTTAATGCTATCTAAATCGCATAGAAATCAACGTTAAAATGCTTTGATTTTGAATATAGATATAAATTTTTATTTTGAAATTTATAGCAAATTAATACTCAACTAAAAATCATTTAAATTGCTATCACTGCACACGAGTTTCTAAATAAATATTTTAAAAAACATAACTAAAGTGCAACGGAGATTAAACATAGAATAACTATCGACATTATCAAGCCATACGTTTGACGCGTGCCTTTCATGGCATAACCGTAGCAAAGCAAAAATTATATATAATCGGAAGAAAAATCTTAAAAACATTTAATAAAATAACAAATTATATTAATTTTAAGTATAGTCTTAAAATTATTAGCTTTTATAGGCAACACTATTGCCTCTATTTCATAATTGGCTTAGACTTTCCAAAAGTTATAATACATTTTACACGTACATTCCATTTTTAAAGTTTATTAAATGTAAAATGAAAGAAAATAATTTTATTGCGAGATTTATGTTTATTAAAAATGCAATGTAATTTCAGGGGAATACTTCATTTCAAAACTACTTTAACGCTTATGAGTTTGCACTTTTAATTTGAAAACGGAGTGTGTTTGATAAAAGTAGTTGCTACTAAAAAACTTTACGATATCTACACTGACTCATTACCAGGGTATTGAATAACATTTAATTCATCAGTTAGATGGATAATGAGACATGACATGCTTAATATCATTCATAAAACACTACTACTCTTTTGTTTTGACTTTATCAACTGATTTGGAAAAATTGACGTAATTTTGAAAGACTTTTAGCCCTTCTTTGTGGGGCATACGATGCCAATTTGTGCTAAAATGACCATTTCAAAAAATTCAATTTTTTAATTTGGGTTGTGACAGTGAAATGAATGAGTAGTTCATAATAATATAAATGAGTCAATTGGCAACAAAGAGGTGTTTCTAAACATTCGTATTTGTCTCTGGAAGACAAACGCAAAAAATTACATTAATGATTCTATTTTTTCAAACAAGTCTATCTAATAATCTTATTGAAAAATGATTAAGGCATTTGCGATACTTATCTCATTTCTTTTAGTTAAGAATTCAACAAGAATTATTTTTATATCATTAAACAACTTTATTTCTTTGTTTGATTAATGTGAACAACATAAATAGATGTATGCTAAGATGCATGTTGGGTGAATCCACAGCAGTGCGGTTGTAGGCATTGCATTTAATTTGATTGGCCTTTTGAGGACTAAAACTTGAATCTCTAGCTTGGCTTGACTTGCTTGGTTACTAGATTAAAATTTATGGTAGCTTCAGTTAAATTGTTTGCATCATATGAAAGCCATGCTCTATCTAAAATATACTCCAAACAGGATCCGTATGATTTCTGCCTCCAATATAGCATAGATGTTGTTTTCTGTTTCAGCACTCACTCTTAACTAGAAAATAACCGTTTCACACATTTTGATTTTGCTGAAAATAAATTTCTTTGTACTTTAACCTCAGAAAAACCTTTTCCTTTAATAGAGCATTGAACCTTTTTGTCCAAGTCTTTACCTGCACCACATTTGGTTTGTAACAAATTTTCCCACCCAAAGTGTTTTCGTTTCTTTTTAATCATAGTCATAACATGTTGGATATCACCAAGCCTATAAGCATATTTTGAAGATAAAATAATTTTTATAAATTAAATCCCTGTATATCAATTAAATATATTTCTACATAAAGCTGCTTTTAATAAATTGAATGAGATGTTGCATATATATATATATATATATATATATATATAAGGTTTTGGGTTAATATATTAGGCAAGGCATACACAACATATGAGTGAAAAAATCTAGAGAATCATTTTGTTTCTTTTCATAGTTTGCATAGCAGGGGTGTATAATATTGTACTGCAATAACATTATAAAAAAATATATTGTCTACATTTTTCGGCTACAAAGTGAACTATTTAAATTTGTTTCGACATATTGAAAAGAAATTATTTTAGAATGAAATATTATTCCTTTCCTNGTATATATATATATATATATATATATATATATTCATTTTATTGCTTGTCATAAAACGAAGTTTGCACTTAATTCAAAATCAGGCATAAAAATTAATCAAATACAACAAAGATTTAGTGAAATTTTCACGATCGGCATATTAAGATATATAAAAATGCCCATGATTGTAAGCCAGACCAATTAATTATGGTAGGATGTAAAATGTTCATCAAAAACGAAAAGCGACTTATCTTCAAATTGCATTTTGTTATTATCTTTTTGATCTTCTAATTTCGCTAAATATTTACATGGAGTAAAAATACTCTAGACTAGATAACTATACCATGTCAGTGTAAACATTTCTAAAAATCTATTTTTTATTAATATTCTACATTACACTGTACATTTTCAATATATTTTACTCTAAAATATTGCTGCAAAAGATGCTTTAAAAGTTTTGACGCTCTTTGGGCGAATTTGTTTCCTGAATTGCTTGAACAGCGGTAGTCTTCACTAGCGTTCTTGACATTATCCTAATAAATGTTTCTACAACTAGTTTGCTAAGTAACTGGAGATACAAATACTGAGTCAATATCTTTAAGAACAGGCAAATCTTCCAAATGTTCTAAACCTAGCTCTTTTATCAATCCCATCAAAGCATCATCCTGGACGTCTGCTTTTTTGGAAGCATTACAGTGTGGTGACATGTCTTGACTTGGACTTGATTTATTCGAGGAGCTGTGTTCACTTGCGGGAGAGTTATCTGGTTTGCGATAATTTGTCATATTTTCCGAAGGTTGAGAAACTTCCATTGCTAAAGTTGGCAATTCATCCACGAAGTTTCCTATGTGTATCATTTTACATACTTTAGCGTTAGATTCATTCGTTGAATGTTCGTTCCTTTCAACGATTCTACATTCAGACTCAAACGTGCTCGCTGTGGAAGTAGACGTTGCTGATGCACTGTTAGATCGTCTCTTTAGCTGTCGTTGAGATGCTGTGTCTGAATAAAACGCGGGTGGCGGAGTCTTCTGCAAACGTGAAGGTGCTTCATGAGTTGAAGGAAATGAATTTGGTGTTTGGAAGCTGAGTCGTTGGTGTTGAAAATGGGAATTAGCTGGAGCAGCAAATCTTGTCGAATTTGGATTTTGATGTAAGGAAGATTGATATCCGGTCCTGTAATAAGCCTCAAGTTGGGATGTTTGCGTAGAGTATTGAGAAAATGGTGGTCTTAATTTGTTAGCCGAATAGTTTGTCGGAAATTGAGATGGAAAATTGGGTGCTGTTTGAGGAGCAGCAGGAGTCAGACATGTTTGAGGAATTTGAGGTTTGTGAATTACATGATGAGGAACGTTGCTGAAGTTATGGTTGTTTGGCATCATCTGCTGAGTCATATTAGAATAATTTGTAGTTTGATGTTGAATTTGTTGTTGATAATTTGGGGAATAATGTTGCTCGGAGGTATTGCAATTTTGAAACATTTCAGGTCGACACGCAAACATGTTCTGCTGTGCGCGATATGGATGCATCATCATATTTTCTAAAAAAATCATTTAGATATATAATCATAGACTATATAGTATAAAATTTATCCATTCGGTTGGAACATGCAAAATTAAAGACCTCTTATACAATCAATAGTACTTGATACCCAACCCAACCGAAAATTCAATTAATCAATTCCTTTTTAGCTTTTAATGGGGCTAATTCTTCTCAAAATTATATCAGACAGTGCTTCAAATATCACTCAACTAGAATATGGTAATACCTCTACAGGTTTTTGTATCATAAACAATACAGATAAACACGTTTGAAAAGAAAGACACATAAAATAATGTATTAAAGCGTAAAAAATGAATAATACTAAAAAGTAAATATTCTTATACTGCAATTATAAATATATACACAAATAATATACAACTCGCTTAAATGGTACATGCATAACCTCTCGATCAGGACTGATACTGCCTGGAAAGATTGATCCAATCCGTTTATAAATGCTTGCATATATTTTTATTGCTTGACTCAACCTCACATAAAGCATTTACAGCCCTGCTTCATGTGAATTTACAAATTAGTTGAATAAAATTTTTACAAAAAATTCATGATTGCTTTATAAAGAATATTTGAGAATGTTGTTCTTTAGTCTTCACACATGAAGTGTAATTGATAAAATTAGATGACCTATGACATGATCTTACGAAAAGGAAGTCTGTTATGTAAATAACTGTATCCATTAAAGAAAATAAATTTGTAGATTTAAATGTACGTTCTTTACGCAATTTTGCTCAAGATTTAATAGCTTGCATATAAAGTATTTACCCCTAATGGTTAGAATACAAATAATTTAAAATTACGAATACTGCAAATTGATTCATTAGAGCCCATTTTGGACAAGTTGTCCATCTTACTGAATTTATTTATATTGCTGTACAGATTATTGAATTGCTGAAGTAAATATATTTGGTCACGCAAATAGAAGTAACAATTTCTGTTAGACTTGAATATTTTGAAATTATCAGGGATGTTTCTTCCCAAATACAAAACGAGCTGTCGCGTATACAGAGTGCAAAATTTTCCATTGGCTATTTGTCAGACATAAATACTTCTTCAGGATATACGCTTCATTAAGCAGAGAGTCTGATCCACAGATTTAAACACATACATTTGCGAAATACCTTCAGAACAAGTTCACGGTTTATATCAATTTTGAGTGATAATTTATATTTTTAAAACACATTGATTAAGTTTACATAATAAAATCTAAATTTCAAGGTGTTAGTTTACCACTATTTGTAAATTGTTATGCTTGTAGATACAGTGATTTCGATACTTTGTTTGAAACCAGCGTTTGATAAACTTTATTAGCATTGATAAAGACATTTTTATGTATAAAATAAGTAGTTACACACAACAAACGTTACTGCAATCACAAACTATGTTTTTTGTTATACATAGTTGAAGAAAATTTAATAAAATTATATAGGCAAATTTTAAAAGAGAACCAAATATTAGAATTTAACTTTAAACCCAATATGGATAAATTTTAAAATGCTTAAAAAATATTTAAAGCTATGTCCTTCTTAGTACTCACACTTCGGTATGGCATATGTAAAGATCCGAAAAAGCAAATGTTATGCTTCTATGTACATATGTTATTACAAAAATAATTTTGAAAAACACTATGGAAAAGTACATACAGCATAAAGAATACCTGTTTTTTAAATAAAAGTGCAATAACTCCCAAGAAAATTCCACTGTTTCGTATTAATTATCTATATTAATTGCAATGTGAGAATCCAAGTTAATTACCAAATTTCCAAGTATATTTTTGATTGCTGGGAAATTCTCGTGGTGTAAACCATAACATATTAATTCGAAGGAATAAATCACTCAAATTGTTTGCAGCCAATATTTATAAATACTTAGAAGTTCAAAGAAGCTCAAATGGATTGCAAACATGTTTAATTCTAACAAAATCTTTTCATGCCTATTTAAACTGTTTAAAAATATTTTATGTAGTTAACCAACTGTTTATAGTAATAATAAATTAGCTTTGTACTAACAATTAACAAAAGATGAGACTGGATAAACAAATAAAGATTTCGAATTTGCCTTCTATTTACAAACGCATAGTTTAAATTTGGTGTAAATCATATTTCGACTGTTTGAATACGCAAATGTGTTTATCACGACGACACTAGCAGTTAAGTGAAACAATAATTGTACAAGCATGCACCGCTTAATGTTCTTATCGCCACAAAATAAACATAAATTAATCATTTTGTCAAAATAAAATACTTTCTGACGATATTATCAGCAGAACGCCCAAGGTCACTCTTTTCTACCTTTCAGCACCCTAGGGGCTTATTTCCCACTCATCAACTGAAGGCAAAGTGACATTTGAATGCATAAGTGAAACTGCACTTTGCACACTGAGAAACTTTAACTACGATAAGAAAACAGACAAATATATTTATACAACCACGAATTTCGAAAGCTTCAGTTTTGGTACAGTCGTACGGTTAGTCAAGGAAACAACAGAAACATTCCACAGACTGCAATTCTCATTTCTTAAAATTTTCATGCATGTCTTAATGCACTTAAGAAAATTTATATGTAGTGGGTCTTAAAACAAATGCAAGATATCTACGAAAACAAAGACAACCATCAGCTAACTGATATAAATTTCGAAAATTGAAGCATTTTTTGTTGCACATTCGCAATTATCGAGTGCCCTTTTTGAAGAACAAAAAAGCCTAACACTACCTGCTTAGATAATAAATGGGTAACAATTCAGTGACAATTTATCGCATGCCATCACTGCAAAGCTGATGGGGTACTTCTAGCAGTTATCCTATCGGGAAGTATGTAGACAGTAGTAAAAATCTATGCGACCCCACTATTGCAACAAGTAGATTTCCCTGAAGCAAAATATTCTCTAATTGATTGGTAAGGAATTCAAATATTATATTCACTTGAAAATGATTACTCTCAGAGTTTGTGACGAATGCCATTGTACTAGTTGACATAACTTATAAAATTTCTCAAGATAAGATTCTCTAAATACTGTACAACTACCGAATAAGTATTAATATACATATCTGAATTCAAGAAGGCAAAAAGACACAAAACATTTAAGTATAACGTGTTTACAAATTGTTTACTAATAAAGAGAATTAAATTGTAGGCAAGCGACAAGATGAAATTTTAGGCCTATATTAATAGGCAAAATATACATATAAACTTGCAGTTGCAGCACTAGTTCTACACACCGACAAGGAAGCTTAGTCCTTCTGCCCAAAAATTAACTACAATATAAAAGAGATAGTATGTCCTTTATTGAAAGAAGAGGATTAAGGTCTAAAAACAAATTGTGTAAGAAATTCGAAGCTTAATATTTTGCTAACATTGAATTGCTTATTGTATCAATATAAAATAAAAAATAAATCCATAACATAAAATAATGATCACAATGTCTCATACAAACAAAATGCAATTCAAAAGTTTTTTTAAATTTTTACATTTCATAGACAAGTTTAACTTTGTGTTTTGTTTTGTTATGTATAAGTGTTTAAACCAATACGGAACCCTCTTTGAACTTTCAGTCCCACCTCATTCCCACCCCATTCTAACAGTATTAATTGAGTGATTAGCATACAATTCCTTTGATCTCTAGTTGAAAACTGCCTAGTACCAAACGCCGATTGCCAAGCAATTCTGTGGGCGACAGATTTCGACACAGTTTTCTAACATGAATTTTCTAATTTAATTTTTTTATTGTTTTTTAATCATTTCAGAAGAAAATTATAAAAATCTCGCAATCAAGATACAATTTAATAAACACGTTTGTTTTAAAATAAAATTCAAAGTATTGCTTCTCCTATTGATCTTTAAAATCGATTACCATTGTTTAGTACTAATCCATATTGATATTTCCACTTATCATATTCGATTCGTAATGTTAGCATATCCAAAATTCACAACACACGTTAATTCTGCATTTACAATCTCATTCATTTCAAAGAGTAGTAGTAGACCTACATATTAGAAATTTCAATTCCATAAATTGTCTCGAACACAATTATTGCATGTACAAGAGGGAATTTTTTTCCACCGTTGTTCACATTGGATTTTGCTTTAATCGACTCTCATACCATTCCAATAGAGATTTAAGTTACATTTATTATGTATTGATCTATATTAAGGATCGAATTTTATCTATCAATATTTCTAAGATGCTTTGTTTTTGAAAACACGATTAAAAGGCACTAATGCCGGATGAGTTTCAAATATATAATTAATTAATTTTTTGATGTTTTTTTGAACTTCAGATAGTGTTTTTAGAGTTTGTTGAAACAGGTCCGTGTTAATATAAATATAAATATATTTATATATATATATATATATATAATGGACATATATATTTCGATAAATTTTTCCTAGTGAAAACTGAAGTGTTAATCAATAATTCCGAAAGTCTACAGGTCTTAAACATTAAAATTACTCTGAAATTTTTCTACATATTGCACAAAACATCTGCTACAAATTTCCTAAAATTGTCCAAACTCCAAAATTTTAAGCATAGCATATTTAAGCATTCAATCCTTCACTAAGATAGTTTTCAAGTTAATACCTCGTATCCCTTTTATTAGAACGTCATACAAAAATGCTTACATTTTTAATTATATTAGAACCTTCACTTTTCACATAGATATATTCACTTATATTTCATTAAGATTTTGTGGGAAACACACAGTTTTATGGGATTTATTAAAACTGGGACTAAATATTTCAGTTTGACTCGACAAAAATTGAATTGAGTTTACAAATGAGATCCTGGGACCAACGATTTCAAAATATTAAATGGAACTGAAATAGTATCCGAAGCAGACAAAATACAATGGATGAAAATGATATTAGAACTAGATTTCTGCGGGATTCATTATATTTAATTATCCCAATTCTATCTGGGACTAAATATTCAAGTGAGACTAGGACTGGCATGGGACTCGGGCCATACAATGAAGAAATAGGGACCACTGATTTTTTCAAATGTTCATGGAGCTGATATGGGACCGGACTGGGACCCAATCAAATGGATTAAGTGGAATGGGACCATTAAAATTCTGATCCCACAGAAACCTAATTGTGACTCATAAATTTCTGGTCCTGCAAAATCCTACTTTAAAATACTTGTGAACTAATATTTACTTACTTTGAGCATTTCTTTAAATTTTATAAATTTTTAGTTTTAAAACTGTGGAACCTCCACTTTCTTACTATAACTAATGTAATCATTGCTGTTGAAGACAAATGAAAATCTTTGTTTCTTATATTAAAGTAATCGGAGTGCTAAAGTTGGTGTCAATGTAGGAAACTTGCTTTAACTTCTGCTGGTACATCATATAATAGAATTCTCAAAATTTAAAGATGAAACCAGAAGCGTATGCATGATTTCTATGATAGGGGCCGAAGAGGCATCGCAACGTTGAGAAAGTTAAGTGAGGTTAATATAGCGAAACAATCTAGAAACGGTGAAAATATTGCAAAAAATATCCTTAAAATATATTTTAGCCTCATAATTTTTAATTTTTGCATTTTTTACAAGCAA
This sequence comes from Hofstenia miamia, assembly GCA_900660155.1. Classification (NCBI taxonomy): domain Eukaryota; kingdom Metazoa; phylum Xenacoelomorpha; order Acoela; family Hofsteniidae; genus Hofstenia; species Hofstenia miamia. The sequence continues at coordinate 1,230,565 of CABFPE010000039.1, read as the reverse complement.
TACTTTTAACCAAAAATTTAATAATGCAAACCTGAATGGGGACACTTCCCTCATGTTCTCCCCTAGATACGCCAGTGGATGCAATAATTCATTGAGACATAAAACCAAGCATTTTCAGACTCATTCGGATAGCCACTTGAATTCGAGGCGATACAATTTTAAATATTATTATCAAATGAACTCAACTACTTATTTGTAAAATCAAAGACTACCGTTCTATATTTCTAATCCATTGTGAGTATGCTATATTGTTAATCATAATTTGTCTTTGATGTCTGAGTATTTAATATCTGATTAATATCAATTTAATATATAATTATAACTAGAATTTCCTATTGGCCTTCTTTAAATGCCCTAGATTTCCTATATTGCTAGAAGTAAGGTTTCAGCAAGAAAATTTTGCGGATCATTCATGTCTTAACATATCTCTTTGAATTTTGCTTTGACTTAAAATATGGCACTATTTTAAAATTAATTAATGGTATGTTAATATTTTGCATTGAGTTATTATCACTAAGCATGCAAATCCCAATATTTCCTCAAAGACTAGGCCTTCTAGAAAAGTCCTATGAAAAAGGAAACAACTAACGCTTTAAAGGTCCTTCGAGTTTGTGAAAATTCTAAACTATTTCGTCTTAACATACTTAGAGTGTCATTAGACAAATTTTTTTCATTAAAGTGCATTAAGTATAATAATGAAACATATTCACGATAATTATTTAAACAGTTTTTTGCCCTGTAAGGCAATACATTACTGTCAATGAAAATAGTTTCTTCCTTTTAAAAATAATGAATCCAAAAATTTTTCAAGTGCTATACTCATTATAGAACCAAGCTAAACGTTTTTCAAATTTCGACAATACTTCAAATGTACTTTCAAGAATGTACTTCTTTAAGGTAACCGTTCCTTTGGTTGTGATAAACTACAATTTTGGATCATGAACCTAAAAACACGGCATGATGACAAAGCGACCATTATAGTACAATACTTGATGACTTACGTAGCTTAAGGCAACGACTAACATCTTCAGACATGAAAACAGGTCAAGTTTTCCTGTGCACATGAAATATACGTTTTCTTTCGTCTTCAAGCTTTGCAATTCTATTTTCAATATAATAAAACAGATTTGTAGGCTAGTGATAATATGATATTTGATTAGTAAATTATGAAATATCCCCAAGGGTACCGTCAATTTTTTAGCAAACAAATTTTTGTTCCTGTAATGGCAAAAAGTCAAAAAATAACTTCGGACAAAGTTTGTTATCTTCAGTGACGTCACTGTATAATTAGGGACCGGTTTGAGATATCAAATGGGGGCCTCCTCAAATTTATGTATTAAATTTTCAATTACCACTTTTAGTGCATAGTAGATATTTTTATTACTTAATATTCTGTTCATATACATATGTAGGTACCTACATAACTATTGGGTCTCTAATATTGTCTAAAATTACTTATTTTAAAGATATTATTTATATTTTTGAGGTACTATTTTTTGCTATATTTATATAATTAATTTGTTAATTTGGTATTTTGGGACCCTAAAAGGCTCCAAGTTCCAATCTTGGGAATCTAAATTTGCATAAGACTGCTTTACTTCTATATTTAGAGCGTTGTTTTTTGCGCCATTTGAAAGTCCATTGCGGCCGTACCCCTCAGTGTCGCCACTGGTTATATCCTGCATTTGTAGCCTGCGTATATCGCGTTTCAAATAAATTAAACGTATGATTAGATATTTCTGTGTCGAGTGTCTCCGCTAGTTACAAATATATTTACGCGTTACACCTCTCTATTTAAAGAAATAATATTTGTAAAGTTTGATTTATTCGATCGAATTATAACATTTTTGTTTTCAAAATAAATAAATGCATATTTTCCATCAGATAATTAAATCGTTACGCCGTTCGCGACATTAGGGAGGAATGATTGTGTATCGGTTGATTCTTTTGTTAAATTTTATTGCAAGAGAATATACAGTTATTCTCACTTAGCTGTTAGCTGATAAGTTTGGAATAAGGATTGCCAGCTCTGTTTTTAGCCAACGATGCTCTGGCGTTCTAATTGTGAACAGCTGTAATGTGTTGACTAATTTGATTTGAAATTGCGAAAAGAATTAAAGGAGAATTTCTGACATGATTCATTTCCATTTAATGACTCCACAAGAATTTCGCGTTTCCATCGTTTTTAATTACATTAAACATTTTGTTTTCATTCGATTGTCGCATTATCAATATTGTATTTAACCACCATTATTTAAAAAAATCAAAGTCTTTGATTGGCTGCTTCAACTTTAGCATATGTGTCACTAAAAAGAGTTCTATTGAAAGACTAATGTTTTCAATCTTGAAGATTAACCTATATATTGATCTTATACATTGCTTTATTTTTTGTGAATATCACAAATAAGTTATGTAATAACAATCACACACCCTTCAACGTTCCAAGCGCTAACGGTCTAAACTTTAAAAAATTAGTAGAAATATATTTACAAATGAATTTGCAAACACTTATAACTTCTCAGCCTCCAACGGATCCAAACTACATTATTTTCAAATATAGATATTAAATTTTATCATTGCCATTACGATGAAATAAGAGCAGTATTTGGCCATGCTTATGAAGCAATTAGCTAAATTCGCGATTTTTTTGCATCTTAATCCAGAATTAACTCATTCCATTTTTACAAGCTTAGTGGGCTGCTTGTACAGTTTAATTTTGTGTAGGCTTCTTAATATTGTGTCAAATCTAGCAATATACTGAAGCTGTTATAAGCTGAAAGTTTCTAAAACTTTAATTGAAGATATGTCATTCTTTGATGAAATAATAAGTAAACAACAACTATAGCATTTTTTTAAAAACGCACACCTTAGCATATTATATCGAATGACTATAAATATCTTATTGCTTGAAAAAGAAAATTACTGAATTTTGAATTCTGAGTTTGATATGCAATTGCTTGTCACCTTACACAATTTTGTAGTGCGTTTGCAGGCCGCCTAAAGTAAATATGTTTCATTTATGAATAACAAGCTGATAACAATGCGTTAACATGAAATATGTAAACAATACCGTTTTTGATACTTCCACGTTACTAACAAAATTTTAAATGATAAATGATGCTGAGATATACATGTACTTTATACTTTTAAATAATATAAAAGGACAAAATTGTTGAGATGCCGAATGAAAATACACCACACAGTGACCTCAATAGGTTCATTTCCTTGAATATCCAACTACTTTTAAAAAATGCATTTGCCGATCTTTGAGAAAACAGCATATGCTGTGTATTGCCTCAGATACAGACTTGCCAACGAACCCAAATGTTCAAGCTCGGCTCGGCTCGCCACATGTAATCTTTCAATGAGGTTCGTTTTAATTCTATATTTTTCTTCAAAACTATTGCACTCTCTCAATGTTTAGATAGTTCTTCCTATTATTTAAAAAACATTTTAAAATACGATTATATGAATGATATATTGAATGAAAAAATAATAAAAATCTGAATAATCAAATTAAGAAACAAATCTATAAATTTGCCTATTCTATGCTACGGGCTCGCGCCGGGCATATTGGCCCCGAATACAGTGATTATTTGTTGTTGTTAGAGGATAATAATTCTAAAAACTACTTCTCTAAATTTTATAGTTGATTTATATCAATTTTCTATACAAGGATTCTATATATCTGTGTATATTTACTTCGTGTAACACTAACCCACATGTAAATTTATGGCAGAAATTATTACATTTTACTTAAAATATTACACCAAGCCACATAAAACTAATGGTCCTCAACCACTTTAAAAAGTTCCGTTTTACAGTAATTTTCTGATAATTGCCTTCATTGATAAAATTATAGTACTTGGGTACACTCATTAAAAAAGAAAAAAATATCTTGAAATTTCATGAAATTAATCAAGAGAATTTCATCTTGAAATACAACACTTGAGTGATTAATCTTTTGAAATAGTACTTTCGAATTTCATTTTAATATCAAGAAGATAATTTTTAGTGTAATATATAAGAGACTTACATGTATATCTAGAAAATATTTTTTCGAAAAAAATTTCTTTTAATGATAGTGGAAGTGCAAGATTTAACCAGTCTTTTATACATTTCATGCTCACAATCTCCCAAAGCAGGCACAAAATTTCTTTTATGCAAATAATTTAAATAAATGTTACGAAGCTTTCTTGTATATATATGTTAACAATTTGCAAATAAATGCGAATTTTGCTGAAATGTACAAATATACATTTGAATAAATATTAATAAATGCTGATACTAAACTAATTACTAATTCTTTACGGAGATTCAATTTCCAATAATTATTATCATTATTGAATTCAAAAAGGTCTTCAAATATGAAAATGATATCTAAAAAATAAAAATTATGTTTTAACTTTCATAAAATGAAATTGATTTACTAAAAAAAATAGATGTTGTTTTTAATGTAAGAAGCGCAAGTTGCTAACTTCTATATCGTTTGGATTGGAATTAATATAATATACTTATTATACAATGTCATACAAGCAGTGCAGTGTAGCGTTTATTTCAATTATTTTCATAAAGTTTAATGTGTTGTCAATTATCGTTATGATGTTTGATGCAGGACTTGTCAATGAATGGACAAAACTTGTTGATAAATACACTGGAAACGGAACTTCACTATGACTTTATAGTTGTAAAATTAAACTTCTCGGTAATGTTGCCAAAAGTGCTTAATTTGGTTTTTGCTGTTATTCAATGATCCTTGTTATGACAGCTTAAGTATGCATGTACAATAGCACACTTGAAAGTTTTCTCGTTGCTTCAAACTATTATATTTGAATAACATGTAACTACGGGAATAACGGGCTTAGGATACGGGCAAGACAAACCTACGGGCTTATTTTTATGGGTACGGGCTACGGACCGGGCAATGGCACGGGCCCTACCCTAGGTGATAAACTATTCAAGCTATCTTCTTCCATATTTTTTGAAAAATACGAAAATGGAAAATCTCAGTTCATAAGGGCCTAGATTAGATTTCTGCTGGACCCGACCGTTATTGGTCCTAGTCCCATTTAGTTTCATTGAATTTGGTCTCAGTCATATCAAATTTTCTGATTCCATCGGCTCCAATGGCCCTACGGCATAACTTATATTTTATATATTGTGAACAATATTTTGAGCTACTTGGTCCCAGTTTCTTCATTTACCGTTCCAGCCCCACAAAAATATTTAATCCCGCGTTTCTGTTCCATGAAAATAGGACCAGTAACTGCCATGGGACTGAGTGGTCCCGAATTTCAACCGCGATCGTCTTAATAACTGCATTGTAATACATCTTATTTGCTTTAGTTGTCTGTTCTCTGTTACTCGGAATTATTAGCAAAATGAAAAATACTTAAATAATCGATCGTGTCAGGTGCGGGGCATTAATCTTTCTTGACTCCAATTGTCAGCATAGATAGTGATAAAGAAGAAAAAATTAATGAAATCTATAAATTAACATAAATCGCATATACCTAATTTGTGGATCATTTTGAAATTGGGAGCAATAAATTTGTGATTATTATGAATTGAATTTTATGTATTGAAAATGGATAAACCGATTTTGAGTTGAAGCTGCGAAAGTCAATACATGGGAACGTTTGCTAAATAATATGAAGGATTATCAGTTGAAAGATAAAGGCTGACCACTTGAAACAGATTTAACAAATTCTTTGTTGAGATTTTTAAATGGGTTTAGTTCTTCTTGGATATATCGTTGTTATTATGCAAGTTTTCGTTCTATTACGTCAATCCAGTCAATTTTAACATTTTAAGGATAATTTATAGTTTTCAAGATTTTATGTATGTAGAAGAAACAATAATTATTTTTCAGTAAATAAAGGAAAGGTAACCATTACCAGAATAAACACAGAAGCATATGGCAGATAAATCGCTGTTTTGAAACTGTCAAGTTGATGACATAATGCTTTATGATTAGTAAGGTTCAAGATTTTCTCATATCATAATCTTATTTTGTACATGTGAGTCATAACCTAATATTCTCCACCAACAAATTTTAAAAAAATATTTCGAAGTCCTAGATCATTTTACATTTTTTTCGCTATTGCTATTTAGTTATCTACAAACTTGCCAAGAATTTCTTAAGATATGTAATGTTTTCTTTAGGTTTTCGAATTTAACATCTCCTAAGAAAGATGTTCTGAAGAAACCTCTTGATAAAAATGTACATATTCATTTTACAGTGCATAGTTTTTCTAAACAAAAGTGGTAAAAGAACTAATTGCTTCATATCTTAGCGAATGCTTCAACTACACCAGATCAGCAATAATACTAATTTATTCATTGCCTTTCTTAATTGTATATATTTCTAAATAATATGTGCTAATTTAAAATTATACGTAATTCTATCGCATACCAGTTTGCTTGCTTAATAAGATATTTAACTAGAAAGGCGATTGATGTGGTTAAAATAATTTTTGTTATAAGATGCTTAACAACTATGGCATAGTTGCAATCGGGTTTAGAATGCAAACAATTAAGTTGTATTGAAAAACAATTAGAAAGTTTTGTGATAAATGTAGCAAATTGGAGGGGTACTTATATAATATAACTAATTTAAAATTCAAAGATCTCAAGTGTTTCTGTTAAAAGATGTGGTCATATGTCGTTGATCGTTTCTTCTTGTGCTCTTAATGCTTGGGCTGCAAAAATATATTTATTATAAAAATCTTGGAGTACTGAATTGAAATTGCAAAATTTACCAATAAATAATATGTATAAAAACAGTTTGAAGAGGAACAATTTTACTCTAAATAACGTTTAAATTATAGAAATACCATTTACATGCATCTGATTTTCATTTAATGAACTGCTCTTAAATTTTTTAGGAATTAGTATTATTTTCGACTGGAATTGAATATGTCAGCCCAACCCGACCTCATATTCAACAACTACCTAGCCTAGTACCTATGCATCAACTTAAGAATCAAATACATTAAAATGCAATGCCTAATCATTACATTTGCTCCTTGTAATTATATTGAAAATAGGACTTGCGTGACCATACATTTTCGGTCTCGGTCCCGTACCGTGTTCAATCGCTCAGTCTCGATTTCGGAGAGGTTTTGCGAAAATTGCTCCCATTCCCGCTGGTCTAAGTCCCGTACAATGATTTTTGCTCCTGTAAGAAGGTTAAATGTGCTAAAATTAATCAGTATCAATCAAATAGAATACTGAATTGAGATACTAGCTTAGCAAGAAATATATATATATATACTTACGATCAAAAAGGTTTGCACAACCTACTTAAGTCGATCAATCAAACTAATTAAATAAAAATTTTGCTTCAAGAATGAATTATTTGGGTTTAAAAATGTAACAAAGGTAGAATGTTCATAAAAAAATGGGTAATAGGTATTTTGTAGATTACCCATCAGTGTCCCCAACGGTCTTGATGTGGCGTTGTATAAATTTGTAGAGATTCTTGATGAATGAGTTTGGTATGTTATAGAATTCTTTTTGAATTACTTCCCATAATGTTAGTTGGATATTTTTCGAAACATTTAAATTCAGCGCAGCTAAAGAATTTTCAATTATATTTAAATCAGGTGACTGAGCAGGTCAATTATACAAGATTGGGACTCTATTTTCTTCTAGACATTGCTAGTTCATTGAGTTTGTGAATGGTTCCCCCATCTTGTTGCATAACTTCTCTATTTTCAAGAAATCGCAACATATTCTACCGCAATATATGAATGAATGTACGACTATTTATGCTGCCCTCAACGTTGACTAATTTTTGTTGTCCACTGTTTTTGATATATCCCTCTATTAGGACACTACCTCCGCCAAACTTCACTGTTTTCAGAGAGTATTTTGATAGATCTCTTGGAGCATTACATGGAGGTCGTACATGAGTACTTTGTTGAATTTTGAACTCACCTGTATAAACGATTTACTCCAATTACTTTGGTACTTCACATGGGACCTATCTAGTGTAGCAAAAATATTATGACTTTCTGTTTCCAGAATGAACATGATGTTAATTTCATTTAACTCTGTGAACCTTTAGGTCCACGACTATATATATATATATATATATATATATATATATATACATGTATATATATATGTATGCGTAAATATATATATATATATATATATATATATATACATGCATATATTTATATATATATACATGTATATATTTATATATATGTAAATGTTCATTGTAGGTTTAATTATTCCATATAATGCTGAATTATTTTGGCTATTGCCTTTCGGTATTAAATTCACTCAAGTATTGTACTCAAATTAACGTCACTACACAATGTATGACGCAAAATTAATACTGCAGAAATGACATCACCGCAGCAAACAATTTCATTGCTCTTTTTCCCCTAATGTAAAGGTCACATTTTTTATCAGCTTGCTATCAATTTAATGTTTAGTTAAAAGAACTACTACCAGCTCACTAAAATTATTTCTTAAAATATTTTTGGTTTTTCATTTTGATGTAATTTCTGTCAACATCCTTCTATATAAAATTCATTAAATATTCATAAAACATTATGATTTCGCAGCACAACCTAGCTAATATTATCCTCCGTGTAAACTCTCAGATACATGTAAGTCGTAGTTCAATTGCATAGGTCATTATACTTGAATTATTGCAAACCCTATAATTTACTAAAATATCATAACCAATTATATATTTTGTTTGTTTCATTCCACATTTAGTGGTTATGTGATAACCAAATTGCATCAATATCAATGAATTTCGACAGAATAATTTGTTTTCACTGATAATCTTACCCTTGTTGCACATTACTGGCAAGTTGAATTAAGTTGTAAGTTACTATTCCAATAATCCCATTGCACGCTGGTCTATATGTACATACTCTTATGTATCCGGAAAAAACATTAAAGTGTTATGTTCTGAAAGTTTATTCTGATTCCTTCATAGTTCGAAAATGAATTGAGAAGTTTGCATCATTATAAAATATAAAGGCCATAGAAGAAAAAAATTAGTTATGATTCTATGTTCTATACATATAAAAGATCAATGGACGAAGACAACAAAAGAGGCATATGTTAATCATTGGAGAATTTACTTTGGCTTATGTTTATTGGCATCAATCATGTTGTCTTGCAAAATTTGAAAGGGCAAAGCTGCTACTTAAGATAACACAGGAACAAACTTTAACTGCAGTACACACACAACATTCTAAAATAAATATGAGAAAAAACTGACTTTTCACTACGTTCTATAAATGACATTTATATTTTTAACGTGGGAGAAATTTTAATTGCTATTTGCTGAATTGACAAGCACTAAACTTTGTCTGAAGATAATAAAAAGCATTTTGAACTTTCAGTCCTGTAGAGCAAATCCAAATATATAAATTTACAACAAAATTTACCAATAGAAACTGAAGTGATTTTTTAATTATAACCATTGTTTTCAAAGTTCATTTTTAATTTAAACAATGTTATCAACTTTGGTTATAAACAATAACACTATTAAGAAATATGCATGGAGTAAAAATAAATTAGATTCTGTAAATTCCCTCTTCAAATTCAGCATGCATATATTTTGATGTGTATCCCAATTCCACGACTTTTGGGATAATCCTATTTTACTCCTAAGTGAACCTTTATCCTAAGCAGGCCTTACCCTGATTTTTTATTAGGTGAAGGTGGTCTGTGATCCACTACCATTGTTGGTGCTTACACTGCATTTACAAAATATAAATCATTTTTATTTCTTCGCAAAAAATTTCATTATAAGTTGGGGAACCGAATATTGTAAATGAATTTATTATTGTGTTTTGATTTTATTTTTCTCATGCTAATGGCGGCTTTTATGCCATAGATCAACATGCTCTCCTAAAACTATTAGAGTTGTGGATGTATATGCTACTACCAAAAATTGTTTAGAACTGCAGGGATACTATTTATATTTGTTGAGATATTTGTATTTCTAGAGCCACTAAGTTTTGCATTGCATTTTAAGGTAATCTACTTAGTCAATTCAAAGGAAGTTTTTGATTTTCCCATAATCCTATATGGTATGGTTTGTATCAGTATTGAATTCGCACAAATAAAATCGTTGATTTAAATTGCTGAATTCGCTACTCATGGATCCATAGATAAGCGTTGTGTAATCAACCTGTGCTTCTCATAAATTTCTAATTAATATTATTTATTTAGCAAAAAAGCCCTTATGACTTATAGTCTCTATTATAAGTTTACCCTCAAATTCGAATTGGAAATTTGTATGAGACAAATTGGCGTGTTTAATTCTACTAAAATGTAAGAGGCAGGGGCAGGAAATATCCATTTATACACACACATTGCAGCCTTGGAAAGTTTGGAAGGATTTTTAAGGACAGACATAACCTTTATAGTAGGTAAGGAACAGACCGAACTAAAAATGTTTCAATTATCTCTGTATCATAGGAAAGCCACAATGAATTGTGAAAGCCGAAAATTAAATTTGCATTAACTGATACTCTTTTCTTTTAAAGCTAACTTCGTGCGATTTCCAGTATTTCGTCATCGTGTAATTGTATCGCTTTTGAATAAATTAACAGCATTTGCTTTTGATCAATAAATAACGAGAACATATTTCACGATATTGATTATTGTAGACTGAAGTTTTGTCTTATGATTTAAAATAAATACCGCATTAAAAGAAAATGCATTTCGCTTTGAATTTCACTAAGTCGGAGCTGAATAGAATGTTGCAACTGAATCTCCAAATATAATGAGCAGGGATCCAACCTGATTAATCGTCAACGCGATTAATCGAGATTAATCGGATGTATTAATCTATCGTGCTGGTCAAGTAGATTAGATTAATTGTAATCTAGATTATTCTAATTAAGTTAATGTTTATGCATTCAGTTACGTGTTGCCATTTTCGGTTTGATCTTATCTATGGCCACTATTCTTGTGTCATATGTCTTACAAAAGAAAACCTTAACACCGGACGAAGAAGAAGAGTGTGATGATTAGACATCTAACACACTTATGAAGCGTCGGATGTCGGCTAATTCTATATATAAGGATCCTCGATTTTATCACGCCAACTTCTAATCAGGTTTGAGAGACTGTTCAGCAAAGCTGGTTATGCTCTTTCTGATTACCAAGACCGTTTAATACCCCTCAACTTAGAGATGCAAATATTTCTTTACCCTAACAAGCACATGTGGAGTAAAATGACTTCAGGAAATAATCTCAAATAACAATAATAGTTGATATTTTCTATTTTGAATATCTTTTAATTGATATATTGTATTTTGAATATTTTTAATCAGAAGTAGATTAATCGACGATTAATCGCGATTATTAATCTCATGGCAGCAACGATTACGATGAATCTATCGCCAAAAATTTTTTTTCATACGATTAATCGCGATTAAAATCTAACGATCCTTGATAATGAGATTATAAATAACCCTCATAACCCTTTTGGGAATTTCATAGAAAAGATCTCTCGATTTGATGGGATAAACCGAAATATCACTATTATTTTGGGGATTTTTTTAACATATAAGAACATTTCACCTAATAATAATCCCTAGAGACTTACCAAAAGAGACTATTACGAAGATTATTGTCAAGAACTGCTTCTACAACTTTGCTTTTTTTAGGCCAAAAATAAATCACCTAAAAAGTTCTTAGGCCTCGCAAACTATTAGCTGGACTGTAATTATTATAAATCTAAGAAAATAACTCACTAACATTATCTGTGTGTCGAATAATTACCAGTTATAATTCGACATTGCATTAAGGGAAAAAATATGTGATCATCATAATGTATACATATTTTAGCTTAACATAATTTTTTAAACTTAATGATGCATACATAAGTGAATAATTAGCAGATAGTATCAAATCGAAACTTGAGTACAGCTTATACACGATAAAATTCTTAAAACAACAAAATTTTTTTCTATTTAAAATCTTATATATCATATTATAATATCGTTTTTTAATCGAATTAGATTGATTTTGAATGTTGTCTTAAAGCAAAATAGACTATAGACTCATAGTATTTTTTTGTGACTTTTAGGGGTTTTTCTAATATTTCTAAGTAAAATTAAGAAAAAATTATATTTAGTAGTAAAAATTGGGTATTTATACGAATTTTTAGGTTAATGCATAAAAGGCTTAAAAATGTGGAGTAGAAATTTTGCATAAATTCCATAATATTGGATTAAATTTAAAGCCAAATCATTGATGTAATGGAATCTAGGATAAATTGACATGGTCAAATCTGAGTGAAATAAATATAAAATTTAATAAAAACATGATTTTCAATGAAAATATATTCTTCTACATTTTCTATATAATAAATATGAAAAAGAAGAGTATAATGAACCGTAAAGCCAGACCATGGTACAAATAGTATTTCTCTAATGAAACTATTACTTTGGAAAATTTAAAAACGAAATTCAAAACCATATCATTATTCTCTGCAAAATATTTTGAATTGTTGTTGTAATATTTTTGAAGTGAGCTTTGTGAAACATGCTCACTTATGTGCTGCACATAAATTCATAAAATCATTAATTTGAAAAAATAGAAAGGTTTTGTAAGCAATTCAAGTACTTGTCTACTTGTCCCAACCAGTCTAATTTCAGAAAGACTTCGAAAAACTTAATAATGTTCTTTATTCAACATTATGGCTTCCATCGTAGTTTTAAAATCGTGATTGCACAAGTATTTAATTATAAAATCTAATATTAAAACGTCTATATAAAAGAATTACGCGCGCTTTCGACGCTTGAGTGATCAAGGGCAATAAACGCCGTGGGAGTGCTCCAATTAATTGAATTAAAATAAATTGTATGACTAGAAATATTTTAAAATAGGGCTCTAATTTGTTCCATTTACCTCAATTTTAACAAATACGGCGTCCAAGATTTTGTTGCATACGATTGTAGTTAAAATTATTACAAAAGTAGGCCTTTAAATCAATGTTGGAAGAGGGCCGGGATCTGAAATGGGCTTGAAAAATGAAATAACCGGACTCGGCGGTGAAAAATAAGAACGAGCTAAATTAATTTATTAGCGGATAACTTAAATATAAGTTTTGAAATATTTGTACATGCATGTACTCAGTAAATTATAGTTGGGTAATATAGTTGGGGAACCCAAAGGGCAATGCTCCAAATCGTATTAGTAAGGCTGTTCGGAGTCCCGTGTATACAGGGGACCTTACGAAATATTATAAATGAAGGGGCTGGTACGTGCACTTTATGCCCATGGGGACGGTGACGATCGTGAAGCTTGTCTATTTAGTTTGTTTTGGGAAAGACGACGGCGCTGTGCTAAAACTTCCAGCAAGACTGCAATTGGTTCTTGAACTATGAGTGCGTCTCATTTGAGGAATAACTCTTTTTTCTGGCATATGATAAATATCAAAGTCCAGCGTTTGTTGTGCCAGTGAGGCAGCTTTCCTGCGTCAAAGCAATTTTCTTCATTGCAGCTAGAGCTCACAAAGTTAAAATTGTTAGTAGCCTTTATTGCCTAAAGCGGGAAAGGCACAACTTTCTAAACTGAAATTCGGCATTCGGCTTCACTCTCCTGATCAGACTCAACACAGATCAGCACTCTAGATGTTAGGAGTCGCCAGTTTTAGTAATAGCACTCTTAGGCCGGTAACTGGATCATGGTTTTATCCAATGTTCAGACTTTCAACTGCTACTACTGTATTATCTCCACTTCTCTCATCAATGTTGAAAAGCTTATGAGAATCAAATATTTTCTAAGAATGAGCGCGCGGTTCAAGATATTCATCGAAAAATACCAGACGTACTAAAAAATTCATTGAGGTCTTCACCAGTCAGTACATCTATCTTATTTGTGCACTGATTTTGTATAAGAAAATCTATTGAATGAATTCTGTTGCACTAGTAAGTTTTGATAAGCTTATTAATTTTATGTTAATCCAAGTATCATACTATACATTTATATTTAAATATATATATATATATATAAGCAATATTTTTATAAATAAAGTAATGTTTTTTTATATTTAGACAATAATAGGTTTATGAAGATCAAGACTTCTCCCTGCAAAATTAATATAAATTATTTTTTATAGCTATCTGAGTTGATGAAGAATTTTTTTGCTTAAATTGCTAAGATCTGTGAGACAGTTTAAGGTCAAACAAGTGAGTGAGGAGTTGAGAAATGTATGCTGCAGCACTCCACATCGCTCAGGTTGCGATGAAAAAGGAAAAGTCAATTCGAAAGGAATTGAATAATATTTACTATCTAATTAAAGGAATCTATCCGAAATATAAAGCAATTCGCTAAAGCAACATTTGAATTATCTTCTCGGACTCTATAAATATTTAAGTATTCAAATTTCACAGGAAAATGATTGCGCTAATATCAAACAGCTCTCTGCTTGTAATTTTATTGTAAAACGCTTTGTTGTTAAGATACACTAAGTCTAAGGAAAATTCATGGAAAATACATTGCCATATTTAATTGAGTTTACAGACCTGCAAATCATTTTATCCAATAAAGCGATGACGTGGCTAACAAAATGGAGTCGATAGCCATCCACATTGAATTACATGCAATTATAAAATTGTATACAATATTCAACACTGTCCTGGAAGTGGTTAGAAAGGTTGGACAGGCCCACTTGCCTATTAGACCAGAGTCACACTAACTGAATTCTATTGTGACCCTATGACATGGTAATACAAATTTATACAGAAAACAATACTATTAACCACAATACACAGAACAAATTCTTCATAAAATGATATGTTTTATGTCAACTGATCCATGACCTCGAGATAACCCAAGCTTGCCGTGGATCAGATATTTTCCAATCCATATTTAATTCAATCCACAAAAATTTACCTAGTTCAATACATAAAAGATCCACATCCACCAGGAAAAATTCCAACGAAGAAACATTTTTATACATACGCACATTTCCTAAGTTGTTTTGAATACCTTACAAGAGAGAGACAGAAAATAACACAAGGACTAATATGTAGTAGATTATTATTCTAAGCATATAATTAGCTGTNTATATATATGTATATTGGCTACCGGTTTCAATTTTTCAACCATCTTCAGTGCAAATAAGTAGGAATAAAATTTTACATTTACTAAATTAAATATTATTAAAATATGCTTGTACTTAAAATATGCTCAATAAGTTGTTATAATTTAGTTGATTGTTCATTAGTTCGTTCTTAATATCGTATTTTATAAACAGAGCTTCGGCATATTTATTATTCTTGGTTCTAAGTAAGATCTCGAAATTATCTTTAATTACTTGATGTCTATATATATATATATATATATATATATATATATATATATAGATTTAATCAATTTAAAATTGTGCAACTTTTATGTGTTTTACACGTACTTTCATATTCGAGAGACAAAATTATTTTCAATAGATATTCTAATTTTAAACTTTCCACAAATTTATGATATTATTTCAAATCTATTCCATTGATTTTAAGCTAACAAAATTCTTAAGAAAAGATTGCCAAAATCTTTCGAAAAATTCAAAGAGCATAGTGATATTGGATGCTTCTTAACTAAATTTTATAGGAAATAATAACATTAGTTTTCTTCAATTTCGTACTGATATCAAGTCCATTGACTGGGTAGACAGGACTTTATCACCATTTTTAGAATGTCTCATTAACCATTAGTAAAAGTAGGTTGGAGCAAATAAATATCAAGAAGTATTTTAAGCGCTTATCTATACAAAATCTGTCAGAAAAACTGTTCGCCAAATTTTGGCACCACTGACTACCACCCTGTCATTCACTGCAGTCATCATAAGCTTGTGCGGTCAAGCAATCCACTTGTTGACACCCTAAAGTGGGTCATTTACTATCGTATTCACACCGTATTCAAATCACTCTGACTAAGTCTTCTTCTTGTTTTTTTCGGTGTCATATCTGAGTGACACTTAGTATTGATAGTGATTCAAATAATTATGTACTCCCAATACTTTAAAGTCAATTTTGTTAAATAAATAAATGACAAACTTTTCATTAATGGGATGAGGACAGAAGATTATGGAGAGGGATTACTGGGACAGAAAATTTTTATATGTTTATATATATCTACAATCTACACATGCTCATTATGCGAATTTATATAGAAATACGAATATTGTATATATATATATATGTATATGTACTAGACAATTTACAACATTTTTACATGCTACATTAAAAAATGGATAAAATCTTTGCATGCTCTGTCAAGCTCTTTAGGAATTGTCACGTGCTATCCTATGGTACTTCCACTGTCCATGAGACTCTAGTACATGTTTAATATACTCTCATGTAATGGTGAAAATTTGTACTAAAGTGTAATTCTATACACTACTAATTTTAATGAAACTTATGATTTTTCAAAGTTCATTGAAATTATATCCATAATTAGGGTTCAGATAATCAAGAGTTCTATTTTAAATTGCATATTCACAACAGCTAGGCTAAGTTCCTCCTTATTTATAAATAAACCGCAAAGTCAGAGATCATGCAACGTCTACAGGGGTTCATATTCAATTCTGGGTAGATTCTAGAATATAGATGAAAGAGGATACACTTTTCTATCCTATGGTCCTTTTGGATTTTTACATCCTTATCAGTCCATTAGTTGCAAACGTTTAAAATTTCTTTGAAGAAACCATCACCAATTTAAAAGAATTAAAAAGTTTGAACTAGTTTAGGGTTGATCGCAGTAAGAGTGAGTAAAAATATGCAGCGGTTACATTCGCAGTAATTGACTCCAAAGCAAGCAACACTAAGAGTTAACACTGATACAAACAAATTGAACTTTAGAAAGCAATAAGTCCTACAAATAAAATGATCTTTTTAAAATGTAATGATTGAATTGTTGTTCTTTTATAACGAGAGAACTACTGAATCGAATTATATATTGAAAACATAAAAATTCAAAATTTGTTGATTTTAAAAATTAAGGGTGTAAGAAATCAATATCTAGGATAAAGTGGAAAACAAAGAATATGTTTCAAGATTTAAAACATTTAGATTTGGTTATTGGGTATCCTAAATGGTTTTTGAAGCTCTTTCAACTGGATTGCTGCCATGTATATATGCTCTTGATTTCCCTTAATCTACAATCTGTATCTTTTTACTACAGTATATCTATAGTATACATGTATATATCATACTCACAATGAATTTGCCAAAATGCCTGATGCGGTCAATATATAGCCTTTGATATATATGTATATATATAATTTCTGAACTATACGCTACGACATTTTTGCATTCGTATGACTAAAACTGGTAAATATTTTTGAACGTAATTGTAATTATTTCTCTAATACATGTCATTTATCTGAGTACAATTAATCTCTGAAATTAATAAACGATTTTGTTTTATGATTTTTAAAGTAGTTTTTGCAAGGAATTTAGTGAAAACAAGAAAGTCTGTGTTGATTTTGAAACTATGAAGCTCAACTTTATATCAGCAATGAACAGACATTCGAAAGGAATAAACCAAGGATTTTAAAAAATTTAATTGTTCTTACGACTTTCGTATGGTAAGCATTTATGAGCAGTAGAAATTTCGTAATGACATATTTTCATAAGAAATAGCGCGAAAACATTAATTTTTTCTATTTATTATTATTAAAATATATTTCTTCACTGACAGGCTTAAGCACGGTGCACTTCCTTCAAAATTAAGTGTTCAATTAATGCTACGCCCCAGCATCAAAAGCAAAAGCACTTAAAACAAATTTAGTTTGAATTTTGATGACGCAAAAATTATTTTAATATATAATTAGTTATGCACGTGCTTATGCAAAAGTCGGTTGTATTCCAAAATATGGTTTCTCAGCATTATTGAATGCATTGCAGATTTTAAATGAAAAAATTGTCCTTAAGTCTTTAACAACACATTGTACATTTTGCGCGCACCAGTGTACACAACTTAAAACTAGAGCTTTGCGGTATAACCAATATTTTATAAACATTTTGTTGAATAAGGTGCCAGGAAAATATATATATTCATCAATATTTTTTGTGCATATTGAAAATGATAGAGATTTTTTACATCAACTGAAATTTTCGTATTTTTAAAATGGAAAGTCAATAGATATAATCTCTGCTGAACATAGTGTCACTTTTGCAGCTACAAAGACTCTTGATCCCACAATACGGAAGTTGCTAAAAAATGAGAGTGTGTAGGCACACACTTCAGCAAATTAAGAAAATTGGAAGCGTTTCTGGACATTTCTGAATATTGATGTGCAACTGAACACCAATTTCAATAGCAATGTATGGTCATAGTATTGTTCACAGTACTGCCTCTTACAGAGATGGACATGGTAGGGTCTAAATATTTGAAAAAACGGAGCCGAAATTTCAAAAATGAATTAATGTTACAGTGAATGTCATATATTTTAAAAACAATGTGTTGAAAAATATTTACATCTTAAAATTTCGCATTAGTATCATATATTTTAAATTTATTTAATAATTTAGAAACTCGGGCAAAGGAACATATATGAGGGCATCTACAGTCCGAAATATATATAGATGGATGTGAACTTAAGATGAAAAATTCCAAAATACTAATAAGACATCATGAAACTAAAATCGCAAAAGCAATATGTATAAAATCAAATAAGAAACCTTATTAAGTAAACAAAGCTATCAAGCAAATCTAAATATATTTTGAAGATCTGAATTTCTAAAAGAAAAAGTTCGGGAACATTTCTCCAAATGCGTGAAAATGACAACAATGTTTGTTGAAACATGTTGCAATAAAACATTATTCAAAAATGCTCAGTTTTAAGATTATAACCAGTATATATATATATATATAT
>CABFPE010000039.1:1171654-1207648 GCA_900660155.1 Hofstenia miamia | reverse complement strand
TATATATATATATATATATATATATATATATATAACAAATAGTTTTTTAGTGATGTTTATGTTTTTCGATTACTAAATCTGAATGTGAGCCATTTATTCCAGTCAGGGAGTTTTTGAGGTGGATTTCTCGAATTTAGTGTTTTATCCAATTGAAACAGCGTAAATTACTATTGTTTAGCAGTGAACATCATTTGGTTATAGCTAAAATTAAAACATATTTGTGGGTTCAAAACCCATTTGTTGGTCGAATGGTCTATAAATCATGAATTATATATAGTTTTTGGAAAGTCAACATAAGCATACATTATCAACTTCAACCATTTAATTTACAATTCTAAGCATCGCACGCTGTTGCGCATTTCTCTATTTTTGAAACTCTTGAGAGCTGACAATTTCAAATGTTCATTGAAACTTCAGGAAAAAGGAGTCAATGTGTGATTTACTCTAAATCTGTAGAAGAATTGCATCCACCAATAATTTTAATTAATAAAATGATTCGGTCAAGCGTAAATATTTAAAAGCTAACAATTGCAGAATTGCTGTCCCATGCGGATGTCGTGTAACTAGCTCATTACAGACAATTGATTAAAAATATACTTTTTTGTTTCGATTTCGCATTTCTGTAAAAGTCAATGAGAATTTGAAGAGTATTCGATCGTAGGAAACATGTTTAAGGGAAATATTTGTTTTTAGTGTTCAATTTGTAAGGGAGAAATTAAAAGCATTTCATTATTAAAGATTTAGAAAATTAGCCTCGTACATCTGTCAACGACGCCGGTGTAAAACACCTACTTGATATCAGACGATGGAAAACGCTTCAAAGAAGGACGAAGCAACGAAAAAGACAAAGTAATTACCCCACTGACAGTTGTGAGTAATTGGAGTTTTACGATCAAATAGGTTTATTTCTTCCCGTCTCTATCCAAACATTGCTCTTCACAGCTCTAATTAGTTGGCAAATCTTGCATTTTCATTTTAAACTTTTCAATTTAACAAATTCAGGTTTGGAAGAGGTACCAACATTTAACAACAAATATCGCATTCCACTAAAACTCATTACTTCAACACAGGGTTGGAAAAAACGTTTTTTCTATCAAAACAGTGTTTTCAAACACCTGAACAGTTTATAAGAAAAAAAAACAACTTTTCATGAAAAGCATTATTTTTTCTTCATGACTGTTTCGACAAATGTCAATTTTTTGAGTTTTTCATTCTAAAGACGGTTTCACAACTCTGTCTGAAGGAGTCCCATAATGCTGAAGCACCTTTCAATGGAAGAAGAGCTTGGCATTAGCGACATCAACATTCACCGTCTAAAATTTTACGCGCCATTGTCATAATAAAAAACACTTTTAAAAAACATCAATAAAAAGCAGGTGTTTTAAAGCAGAGGTGTTTTTTATTTCCAACCCTGCTTCGACAATATACATTCAGAAGGTAAATGAGTGGTAATGTAATTCAATTGGTGGATGCACATATTGTGCTTCGAAGTAATTCAAGTTAGTAAATGTACAAGAATAAATCCGAAAGTTTGAATTTTATATTACATCTGAGCATTATCTCAATGGCATCTGAATTTTATAGGGAATTTTTGATTTTAGACAAAATAGTTTTTATCAATTTTGAATATTCTAAATTATATATATATATATATAACATGTATATATATAGTTATAATGTGTCGCTATGTACGTAAAAATTCTCAAAAAGCGACCATAGCGACATATCAAGACGTACATAGCGACATATGAAAAAGAATGAGTAGACTTCTGCGGAAAATTCCTATATGACATTGGGTAGTTGTGAATGGCTATATTTATTAAAATTTGAACTATATTTGTGCAATATACTTTCCTTTGCCAATTTCCTGCTAAATTATTCACAACATTTTTTTAGCAATTATAGCAATACTTAAGCTGCTATTTTCAATAAAATTTATCTTTGTTTTAAAACAGTGTTACAAATAGTAGTCTGTACATCTATTGCGACCACAGCGGACATAGTATAACTCTCTATATATATATATATATATATATATATATTCATTGTAAGAAAACAAGAAATATTTTATGAAGACATGCTTCGAGTGTTTCCACTCATCGTCAGTACAAAATAAAACAAATAATAATTTCAGTAAAAACAAAGTTTATGATTTTAAAAATTCTAATTCGTAGATCTTATACGATATTTAGTCTTTGACTTGGTTGTTTATTTAATAGATTCTCCTTAGTTTCTTTATGAATATAGCTTCTGCAATTTTGTATGCTTGGTTTTAATTAGAATATTAGTTTTTAATCTTATGTGCATATACTTGGCAACATATTTCAGATTGAATGTCCTCGTACTTAATCTAAAATTCTGTATTCCAATTGCGTTTCCCCAATGTATGAACTTTTACATTCATCACATTTATATACACATAGGAAACGAAAGGATTTGGAATAGATAGTATTTGCTTTTGAGAAAATGCGATGTCTTCAGAGTTTGAAGTATTGTTGGATCTTCTTTTTCAAGGTGGTTACTTAATTAGATGTAATTCACGGTAGTTTGCAAGTTATTCTCTCTCGTAATTGATCTTTTCCTGATTGTGGTGTATTACTAAGTCTTCTGTCCATTTCTGACTTAATCATTTTACATGGATATCCATCTTACAACAGAATGTTCAATATTGTTTCAAATGCATTTATCAGATGTTCATACGTTACACATGTAAAAAAAACTCGATTTAATATAGCTTTGATATGATTCCTTTTATGTATCAATTCAGAATGTCCTGCAAACGGAATATCAAGTTCAATATTCGTGGATTTATTATGCCAATTTGTATTAAAATCATTTTCAGTAATAATGTCTGCATCTAAGAAATTTAATCTTTCATTTTTTTTCAACTGTAAAGATAGATTGATGTCATTTAAAAAATTTAACAGATCATTGGCAATCTTCTCGTCTTTCACAACACATAATATATCGTCAACATAGCGAGCGTACATTAATAACTGATCTTTGTTATGATACTCTTTAGGCCTAGTTTCAACCATATTCATTGCAAAGGGTGCCACTGTTGGGCTTAATGGTGAACCCATTGCCATTCCATCAATTTGATAATGTTTGCTCATTAAACATAAACAGAACAATTAATAATGCGCACAAATTGCGATTAAAATAGACAATTTATCAGGATCTACTAGCTTTGCAATGTGATGAATAGCTTCTTCTACCGGAATATTCGTAAATAATGACTTTACATCAGAACTAACGATGTAATTTTTTGATAATGATTGTGAATTATATAATTTCTTATTTTTTCTAGTAATTCGCTGTGTTTGAGATGCTAAATGCTGATAGACCAAATATTTTTAATAATTATCAAGATAACATGCTAAGCTAGAAATTTTACTATATATATTACTATATATATATATATATTACTAATAATAGTAATATATATATATTACTGTATATATATATATATATATAACATAGAGTCACATAAAAATGGAATAAATCACATTTTTCATTTAATTATTAATATTTTAGTTTCAAAAAATTTGAAATATTTTGTGGAATCCACAAAAATAATTAACAAGTTAAACAATTATCTTCTGAAGTTTTGTGGAATCCACAAAAATATTTTGCAAATGAAACAGCAAATTTCAGCATTTGGTGGAATCCACGAAAATAGGCAAACGAAATAAAATTCTATTCTGAAGTTTTGTGGAATCCACAAAAATATATTACAAGTGAAACAACAAACTCGAGCATTTTGTGGAATCCACAAAAATAGACAATCAAAATAAAATTCACTTCCGAAGTTTTGTGGAATCCACAAAAATATTTTCAAGTGAAACAGTAATTTCCAGGGATATGAGAACCCAAGCAACTTTACTGAGGTCCCTAGGACATCCCCAAAGGTCAATGTTTTGGTGGCTTTTTCATCCACAAAGCTAAACAAAACTCATTGGACCTTACTTTTTTCCTACCGATACTGTGAAAGCAACAGATTATTTGGCAATGCTTCAGACATTCTTTGTTCTTGAACTGAAGACGCGTTGTTGCTTTAGTCGAGTTTTCTTCCAACAAGATGCCGCAACACCACATTGAAGTACAGATGTCAGAAAATTCCTCAACGAAACTTTTTCGAACATTGGATTGGCAGAGGTGGTTGGGTGTCATGGGCTCCAAATAGTCCTGATCTTGCACCTCCGGACTTTTTCTTTTAGAACATACAAAGAATATAGCTTATGGAATAAACATAAAAATATTGACGATCTCAAGGATTCCACAAGGAAAGCATGCAATGAAATTGATACCGAAATGCTTAAAAGAACAGTGGAAAACTGCATTTCAAGATTTCAGATGTGTTACAACAAAGATGGTGGTCATATTGAACAGATGTTATAGAATTTAAAACTTTAGTACATTAGCTTTGAAAATACATTCTTTTGTATACTGACTTACTTATTATTTAAATACATTGATGCAAATAAATCACGGAGGGACTTAATGAACACCCTGTATTTCTTATTTTAAAAGAACAAATTTCAAAGAAGTTCACAACTGATGTAAAAAACATATCCGAGAAATCAATAACATCATTTTTAAGAATTAAAAAAGTGGCAATGGAATATGAAGAAGTCAATACGCGTACATCCTGCATAAAATGGGCCTCTATAGGAGATTGTTATGCACTAGATCTAAACAAGAAATAACATAATTGTGAAGATTTTGAACTTCAAATGATATACATGTATAGTAAGGTATGGTGTTTCAATAATGGAATAATCGGAAGGTATTTTTAGTTTAGAAGAAGAAAATAATGCAATATTTTACTTACCTTAATCCCACTTAATGTTGGCTGTGAAAGCTTCTCTGCTTTTAAATTATTCATAAACATTGCTATACAAACAATCGATTTTAGCAGGACAACTGAGAAACGTTTTTTAGAAATATGCATTGAGAGAGATAATTTTGTCGAAGATTTATTAAAAAAACGCTTTTTCTCAATGCTAACTTTAAAGACATATGGAGTTTTTTTAACACGAGCATAGTTAATGCTTTTCAATAATAGTTACTAAAAACGTTTCTAAAGCAAATTTACATTACATATTGTCTATAACATTCCCTTGTGATACCAATTTACCCTTAAATAGAGGACTTCCTAAATATTTTATGATAAATACTTTATGAATTAGAATTGGATTTAAATTATTGCATATACATGTATATATATATATATATATATATATATAAATACTCTATATTGAACGGATAAATTGTCCAAACCAGGCAAACAACGTACTCTCACTTACTTAAGGGACACGCACCTATATTTCAATCGTTCAACTCTCACATACCTCGTAAATACACAATTTGAAACTAAAAAAACACGAAAAATGTAAATTTTTTTGTAAGGTTCGACAAAAAAATTCGAAGGGTACGTTATTCTTAAATGCCAATTAGTTCAAACGACTTCATTATTTTCGTAGCATCTAGAATCTGTAACAGTCATGATGGGAATAGTTTAGGCCATGTACAGAACCCAGACTTTTCGAAGCAACTCAATGCAACCAACTTTGACTTACAAAGCATTGTGGGTTTGTGTGGTCTACTAACTTCTAAGCGATTAAAACTCCTCTTAATTGTTTTACATACTTTTTAATAGAAACGGGAAACAGGAGGGGCTTTAATTCTTAGCATTTGCATTTTGAAATAGCACAGCATCTAAATTTCCCTATTTTTGTTTCCAATGTCTATTTCCTAACCATTCATTTATTATTACCATTATTCAAATGTTTAATATTTTAAGTCGAACGCGTATTACGCTCACTTTGTAATGTCTGACCCTAAATTCACTTTGATTCAGCTTTTCACACACACCTCCAATTATTTCTTCCACAGTCTGCAATTGTTTATCTCTTCTGCTTGCTTATTTACATGTTTTTCACACAGTTGTCCTCATTGTCTATGTCTGTGCCGCAATTGCTAGTGCTTTAGCGGTTAGGTCCTGTTTTCATATTTATCACAGCACTACTTTAATTTATCCGTATTGTGTTGTCTTCATATAGAAATATGTAGATACATTTACCTTCATGTTTCAATATTATATATATATATATATATATATATATATATATATATAATAGCAAAGTCAATTAGTAGTATTTTGTTTAACTCACTTAAATCAATATTTGTCTAACATCTGTAAAAAAATTTTCTTCAAATTTTACAGATACTGTCAGTCTATTCAATTCGATGCAAAAATTGTAATTATATTGTAAATATTATGGAATATGTGTTAAAATGTTTGCTTTAACACTTCAAAATATTCCTTAGTTTAATATTAATTTAGCATGAGAGTAAATAGTTACCTACTGCTTTTAGAACATTTATCGAAAACAAATAATAAACTTACAGGTTAAGTATGCGGAATAATAATTAAGTAGAAGACATTATTCTATCAAGTCCACTGAAATTTCCGCACTCGTTGTTGGATATTTAAACGCCTGAGATTTTGAGAGAAGGAACAAATTTTAATAGCGACGAGCGAATAGCCGTTTCAATTTCTATTTATCTTCGCTGACCAATCACAAAGTATCAGTCTATTTGATTTTTACTAGCAATTAAATATCTCCGCACTATTTCCCTACTGTATAAATCATATTAACCCATGATTACATTGAATAACAGATTAGATGCACTTTTCTGCAAACCAATTTCCCATCTCAGAATTTGTATTTGTGCTAATTGAATTTCGTGTTTTATTGTTAGCAATAAAACATCGTCCCCTTCTAAAATTTTAAAATCGATTTCAGCAATTTATCTGTTATTCCTTGATTGCAAACAGATAAAAGCTTCGGGCTTTTGTTGTTTAGAAATATTGTTTTGATGTTTAAAAACAAACATATCTGTCAATTCATCATCATTAATTTCAAGAGACTTTTATAATTTTGCAAAATATAATTTAAACTATTAAAAGTTTGAAGAGGATGAATTTTCAAACTTTAATTTCTTTGAAATTCTTTATGTCAAATTTTAGAAGTATTTACTCCCTACGTTACACCAAACCGCCAACTCTGAAAGTTACTACTTCTGGAATTGAACTTTATATAAGGAATGACAAAATGGTATCAAATGAATACAAACAAACTTTATTGTTTACGATTTACCGCGCTTCTAACTTAACAGCATTGATCAGTATCAATCGTTTTTGTACAGATATGACTATTCTAGGACTGAATCTAATCTTTTGAACCAATCTTTTATAACAGATTCAAGCATACCATAACGAATAAGATATGTGTATGATATTGTCCAATATTTGCGATAGGTGAACACAATTTCATAAACAATTAGTCTTCCAAATTTAATTTTGTGTGACCAATCAATTGGAATCACTTCCTAGTCTACATGTTGCATTGGAGATTCTGCATTCGCAAAGGTTTTGTTATTAATAAGTGAGTAAGATACTGGTTTTAAATATTTGATTATTCAAAAAATATAATTTCCGTTGTTTGCCAAATGTTTCTGCTAGACGTGATTAGTTTGTTTGTTTTCTGCGCATTCTTCATGTTTCTTCCAGGAATTTCATTCCATTTACTTGTATCCAATCGGAATGCACTCTTTCGAATTGAATTAATTAAATATACGAATGAATTCAATATTCCTACAAATGTAAAACATCGTAAATCCTTTATAAATAGTTCAAATACACATGTAGAAAGTTATAACAATTATAGGCATTCATAATAATATCATAAATTAAGAAGAACTATAGAGCTCAGAATCACTTCAAATTGAGGATTACAAAATAAGACACGTTGTCTATTGACAAACAAGAACAAATCTTATTACTTTAGAAAGTGTACACTAGTAAGCACCGTGAAACGGTTTTTTCTTTTTTTCGGGAGATTGGGGTAGCACAAAGTTGTAACCGGGCCGTGATATCCAAAAACGTTAGCAGATTTTTTGTAAATAAATGAAATTGATTGGCACTTGCTATTACTAAGGCAATTTGTGAAATAATTGCAATTCTTGTAGTGGTGGATTTAGGCTACTTTTTGATGTATAATTAGTCAATTGAATACATTAATTGATATAATAGTGTAATGTAAGACAAAGAATGTAGTGTTGGCCATTAATTTCCGACCACCAAGTTTATTTTAAGTAAAACTAATATTTTTATTATTTACTGAAATTTTATTCAAATCATCAGTTATAAATTGAAACAAATATGTGAGAATAGTATTATAGAATACAAGAAATGCTCTTAGTTGAAGTTTATTACAAAATTTACAGTTTGTTCAGTATTTTTTTGTGCCACCATTTGCTGCTTTGACAGCTTTGATACGTCGAGGCATAGAATTTATCAGTGACCGACAGTATTCCAAAGAGATTTCCTTGCAACAGGCCTCAGGAATAACGTCTTTAAGATGATTTAGAGATGTTGGATTTTTTTAGCCACAGCTGCCTTTAATTTAACCCAACAATTTTCAATTGGGTTAAAGTCCAGTGAGGACCCCGGCCAAGGACTCAAAACTCTAATATCATTCTCACGCAGCCAAGATTTGACCTCCCGAGACTGATGACATGGAGGCCATCGTGTTGAAATACAGTACACCTTCTAGTTGTCATCCATTGGGGTACCTTTTCCTTGAGAATTTTCAAATATTCCTTAGAATTTACAGTTTTCCCCTGTTCTACAAAATAAATACCACAACGGCCATTGGCACTTTTTGCTCCCCAGACCATAATTGAGGGACACTTTTTAACTGCTGCTATTGTGTATCGGGAATTATAACGTTCAATTTTTGGTCGCCGAACAAGAGATCGATGTGGGTTGAACTGCTTAATTTGTGTCTCATCTGAGAACATTACATTTGTCCACTGGTCTTCATTCCAATTCTCATGCAGTCTACAGAATGCTAACCTAACATTTATATTTTTCTTTGACAAACGAGGTTTTAAGGCAGGCCGGCATGAACGGAGTCCTTCATCAACTACAAGTCGTCTTCTAATTGTTCTTGGACTGACTATAACATCTGCAGTTAGGTTTGCACTAATTTCTGTACTTGATATTGAATATTAATGAGTACAGAGCGTCGAATCTGTTGTTGGTTTGATGACTTGTGATCCTTGGTCTTCCTGGTTGCCTTTTTCTTGATGGGGATCCAGTTTCTTTGATTATTTGAATGATATCATGTACTGTTGATTTTGCTAATGATAATCTAATTCCAATCTGACGTTTGATATAGCCATCTTCCCACAAAAGTTTGATATTAGCACGATTAGCTTCACTAGTTGGCATTTCAGCACTATCAAATATATGGCTGTTGTACCCAGTTATCTGAGTATATTACAACATTTAACCAGAATGTAGACTAATGAAATTCACTTTCCGTTCTATCTGTATTTTCATTGGCTGTTATTATCGATTTACTGAGGCTCAGGAGGCTCCCAATGTAAGAAATGTTAAATATAATAGATTTTTCATATTTTTTTGCTCTGGTCGGAAATTAATGGCCAACACTGTATATTTATTAATACAATTTTGAAAACAATTCAAAGCTGACTAGCTTCATTCATAGTTTGCCCCCAAGCCCGGCTCTTGCAAAGACCTGTCCAGTTACAACTCTTGAGTAGCAAGAAACTGAGGCGGTTCGGAAAGAGGTTATATTAGAATTTGGTTTATTTAAAGCAATTCATGTATCAGCCCAGGCTCGTCACTTCCGGGTCCACTGTACACTATAGTATTTAACGTGCAGATTTTTATATTTGCTGCGATGAATTTATTCTTGTGAATTCAATTTAGTAGTGCCAGAAATACAAATAAAATATATTTTATATTTGTGGGTCATTAATAGTCATTAGTAAGCGGTTTGCGTATTTTGTACATGGGATAAAAATTTGAATAAAACCATTTTTTACTAACTTCCTTCACCCAGGGAATATTAGACTCCACTCCGCCCTGCACAAGATATTTGTCGATCACACCAATCGCCTTCAAGAAAAACCGTAGTCCCCACTCACAACCAACCTTTAATTTCAAATTTACATTAAAAAAAACAAATGCAGACAGCGGTTCTGATTAAACCATCCCGCTAAATTGAAATACCGGCGAATAATTAATATGCTGTTACCTTCCCGCCCGCATAGGAAATAATTGCTCTGCCTCTTTGTACACTCTTGACTCGTGTTTAGTCTTGATTTGGAATTTGCGGGTGTGGTTCAGGGCGAACTGGAAAATTTTGAACGTATTTCTTCCCTGAGGAAGAATTCAATTAAATTTCATGTTTAATTTTTCTCAAACAACATAATTTCACTTCCCAATGTTGGAAAAAATAAAGCACCGAAAAAGGCGTATTGTATTTCGAATTTTTAAAATTGTTCAAAAGAATAAGAAATATGTGAGTGCTATGCTAAGGGTATGACTGCATAAATGAGAAATTCTTTGAGCCTTCATTCTGCCTGCATAAAAAGACATTTGCGAATTGTACCATTTTATTATTTCATTGCAACCATTACAAAAAATGCTAAATGTATATTTTGTTAGCCTAACATTTTTATCTAACTTAACAAAATTTTAAAACTATTTTAAGCTCAATTTTTAAAATATGCAAGAATACGTATATTAACCACTTAAATCATTCAGTTTTAAAGAGTGAACTTCGCAATTGACATATTATAATGATAAATTGACCCTTTAAAAAATAGTTTCTCACGATTTCCTAAGGCTTCCAGATAAAAGTTCTTAAATTACTGGTTGTTCTTAAAGTCCTTAAATACTTTGTTATAAAAATTGATAACAATCCTTTCTGAATGAAACCATGAATCCTGTGAAAAATTCTATACAGATTTAAATTTTTAGTTCTCATAAAATCGAAATCATTGATTGAATAATTCCAAACTCTATGCTCTCGAATCAGTGCGTTCTTGATTTAGCGACATTTCAAGCTTCGACACTTGGAATTCAGGAAAAACCCAAAGCATTTACTTACAATGTCAGGGAACTAAATTCGCTAAAATAGATCTGAATGAATAGAATTTTCATTTAAATTTATGATTTTTTTCACCATTCAACTTAACGTGATACTTGATTTTACGACAATGGTATCAGAAATTTCCGTATAAATTCCAAAAGTGTAGATAAATCAGAATCTGACACACACACACATATATATATATATATATATATATCTTTGAAATTTTTGGCATAAATTTATTCGCAAAAATACAATAATTGATCATTAAATTCAATTGATTTTGGAAGTTCTTTCGTTGAAAAATAGTTCACATGTTAAATGTGCTTTGAATTTTGAAATTATCAAATTTCACCTACAACAAAGTTTTGCTGAAATTTGACAAGTGCTTAGACTTGTGATTTCTACTAAAACAACGCTTATTTAAAGGTACTTAAAAACCCTTGAAATTAATGAAGTTTTAATGCTTTAAGAACCTTTTTTCGTAAGCATATCTCAGTTGGGTTGGTACTAGTGTATCCCATATATATTATTTCAAATTTTAAGTTGAAATTTAAAATCTGATATAGAAGAAAATATGTTTTGCATAAAATTTAAATCCTTAATGTTTTCAGCAAATTTTTTCTATTGCTCTGCAGAAACCAGTCTTGAATCATGTTGGAGAGGATAAAATGCATTAAAATTTTTTTGACAACCCCTGACAACTTGGGAAACCATTTTGTTTGCTGTGAAAATACTCAAGAGCTGTAATATTCTCATCCACCTTAAACAATTCTTCCAATTCCTTTTTGTACTCCTAAAATTCTCGTATTGTAGCCCTTGCTGCTCTTGCTTCGACTTACAAAAAAGCGCACTTAATACATCTGCAGTTGTTAAGGCTTCCTCCTGTATATTATTAATTACTTCTTCACAGGGTTACAAGTTTTCTAAATATTTGGTCTTTTCAGGATTCAACAAGGATGCTGCACATAGAAAGGAAGGGAGAACTTAAATCTTATTACTTGATCAGCATAGGATAGAACTTGTGAAATAAACACTTTCACTTGATTTCTAAAATCAGATTACAAAAATAGTTTTTCTTCGAAAAATTTGCAAGTTTGTAAATCTAGACGAGAATTAAAATGCCCTATCATTTAAATTTTGATTATGATTTTAAGTGCTAAGACACCTTATATTGAATTCGAAATTTACATTCAATTAATATTCTGAACAAAAATGGGATTCACTGGTTGGGATAACTCTCTTTATCTTTTTCAATTCTCAGAACTGTTTTGCACTTACTCTCAAAATTTTAGTAATAATTTTATATTTAAAAGGACTAAAATGGTGACAATTTACTTGCTGATTTTCAATATGCCGGAAGTTCCCATGTAGCAAAAGTTAAGAAAAGTTTCCCAACATGCCAGCTTTCGTTGTATGCAAATTTATGACTGCACTAAAGACACTATGTAAGTTTGAATTATAGTACAGACAATGAATATTAGATTTTTTTTAAATTACTCATAATCTACTGAATTAACACCCCTCACTATAAAGTTTGATTGGAATTTTTACGTTAGCAATACTTAAAAGAAAATCTGTTCAAGGCATGGTACAGAAAAAAGTTACGAACCCTGCATGACAATTATAAAGTTTGAATAATCTATGCTACTAATTTGAATCTGAACTATGTGAGTCCCCGATATGTGCTTCATTATTTGCTCTATATCTCTGCCCATTTATCACAACATACTATGTAAAATATGGAAATAGCTAAAATGCTCTGGCATTATAATATCATCATAAATTATAAATGGTTTGATCAATTTTCTGATTATGATTTTTTTAATTGTTTGATCATTATTTATTTTAATGAATATCAAAAATATTGATGCTTTTCAATTTTAAAATAACAAACGGTATTCCGAATTAGACTTGAATTATTCTAGTCGAATCAAAGCTAAGCAGAAAAATTTAAATAAGATCAGATCGGAACTTTTCTAAGTTATAGGTGTACATTAATTAATTTCCAATCATTTTGTGTAGAATTTTATCCAATTATGCTTAAATGCTCAGAATTTCATATGAGAAAAAAATTCAAAATTGACTGATTAAAGTATTTAAATCTTAATAAAAAATTATTTTATTGATGAAATCAGACTTTGTTTTTTTTTAAAAACTTTAAAGTTGATCAGAATTATAGAGGCTCTTCAAATTTCAGTATATTCGTCTTTACAGCAATACTCAAACTCTCACTCATCCCACTCCAAAAGTTTTATACTCAATCCTTATCACATTGCATAATTCATTTACATCGTTTTACTTCATCCAGTTATGCAAAACAACAATTTGTTTTCTACTGTCATAACAATGGTTATCCATTTTCAGTCTCAATAGTTGGCTTAGGATAAGTTTGCACACAACTGTTGCAACTGAAGATCAAAAACATTGCTATACATGGCACCGTTGCAAGCTAAGTGAATTCAGTGTACAGTTAATTTCTTTATGATTTCGCATCCCATCTCATGATTAAGAAAAGAGTCAACTGATGTTTTGCAAGAGAAAATGATTGCCAACATATATCTTAACTTAAAATAAACCAATTTAATTGCACATCCACACATTATATTATTCGATGTCCAAATTCATAAATTATTAAATTGTGAGATTTGAGAAATAAATTATTCAAAATTCCAAATAAATTATTTACATCAAAATGCTGTTGTTTACGACGCGGACTATATGTGTGCGCAACATTCTAAATGTATTAGCTATTTGTATATATATATATATATATATATATATATATATATAATCCTGTGCAATTAAAATTTATGTCATTCATTGGTTGTATTTTGAAGTGATTATGCTGTCTTTATTGGTAAGCATATTTTTCAAGTAGACGTTCTTGTTGCAAAGAAGGAAGAGTCTAAGTTTTATCTGTCTGTGGCCATCAAAAGGTGCTACGCCACTTCCAATATTAAATATTCGCTACTTATTCGCCAATACAAATTTGCTTCAAAGCGTAACAGATAATTCGGTATTTCCTTGAAAGCTTTTTCGCACTAGCAGGCTGGTTAAATGTACTTACAATTTCTTTTATTTATCAAACATTAAAAGCTATTTGATTGAGTGCTATGTTGCCCGCTTTTTCTAACAGGGGGCGATCTAACAATCAATTCTTCTCCTGCTGGAGTCCATCATAGAGCTCGCTAATAATTAAATTTATCCTCACTCTAGATTTTGCAGAATTTTAATATTATTTTCCATTACGATGTCTGTAATGCGGGGGAATTGAGTTTGCCCGTTGTACTTTATCGCCATTCTAGGCGACAGTAAAATTCGAAATCTTGTCAATTGTTCGACTGCAGGGAATTGAGAAACTGTAGTTAATCATTGTGTATATTTCGAGGCAGATTATTTTTAGCTTAAAATTGCGCATTTATTTCTTAATAAAATTTATTTGAAAATATAATATTTTTAAGGAATTTAAAATGTAAGCTACTATCTGAATCTTTTAGTCTTTTTAAAATCAACCCGCTAATCTGTCAATGAAATTTTAAACAGCAAATAATTGCACTAATCTAATTTGCATTATATCACTTATCTTAGTCTGGTATAGTATTAATAAAAACTGGCTGCGAATAAGTTCCTGCAGTTATGTGATAATCAATTGTCGGGTGCTTTTCATCACCATCAAAAAAACTTTTTGAAGAATTAATATTAATAATTGTTAAATTCAAATCATGTGCAGAATTCACTGCACAGATATGTGTACACAGATATTTTGAATCTATTTAAAATATGAACTAGTCAAATACAAGTGAAAAATTACTGTTTGAAGAAGAAGTAAACTTGTAGGTAGACAGGTGTATTTGAACAGTAAGTTGGATTTGAAGTTTAGTTGCATTAAGTGAATATTTGATCAATATCTGGATCAAGTGAATTTTTAAATACGCGTTTGAAATAAGAAGATCCGGTCAAAGAGTTTGTTAATTATCAGTGAAGATATTCAAAGGTTTTGTCAATATCTTTTATTAGTTTTTATATATTACATGCCTCTCAAATTTGTATAAATTGAAAAGATTCAAAAATTAATATATTTACTGGATTACTACTATAGTTTTCCCATTTCTCTGCACTCCAGTTGAATGAAAGTAATGTCTAAATTCAGTCTCATTTGAGTATAGAATGTAATTTTCTTACTCTCTATTTAAAATTTAAGCAGGTAAGAGACTAAAAAATTAGTTCTTGTATCTCATACGGAATTTCCCTTTTCTGTAATTTTTCAAATTTTAAAGTATAGATATAGCTTCTTTGAAATACCAAGAGTTCTAAGAAATTATATTTCTGGAATATTGACGCCCTACTACATTACTAAATCAAATTTTTGGTGGCATAAAAATTTTAGCTATGTTTTTGTTGCTAAAATTTTCATTCGCTGTTATTTCAACTTGAAGTAATTTAATAAGGCCCTGAAGTAGTAGTGGTTTGAAATATTTACATCCTCCCCAGAAATCCTATTATCATAGTGTTTTGCAACTTCATTTAGCAAGGCGTAAACTTGAAATACTAAATCATGAGTTTTTGTGTTTTGAATACCTAGTATAGTATATTAAAGACGTTATAAACCAATTCTAAAAAATATGAACATTTTTAAAAATGGTTTCTATCGAACGACAAAAGCAGTGATAGAATAACAGTAAGCAAAGCTGAGAAAACTACTCAGCCAGAAAACCTAGTGTTAATGTGTTTTTAAGAGTGAATAAAAACAAATTAATATGATTATTGGTTCCACATGACTTACAATGCATTAGGTGCATTTAGTATTAATCCGATCTAGTAATTAAATCATCCAAATTGTAATGGGAGTATAGTAAACATTTGCTACAATTGAAATCAGTGGTTTATGTAAATTCAAATTAGTAAAAAACCAGAGCTTCTATCAAAACCTCAATATTTACTAAGAATAATTTATATTTAGAATTCTTAAGATGCTGTTGCAGCAACGTGCAACATGGGGTTAAGAGCTTCAGGTGAACTACTTGATAGGGATAGATATTGAATGCTTAATTATGTTATAGTGTTTCATTGAAAACAATGTTTACCACCCATATATTCCTAACCAAGGCAGGTACCTTTTTTCCAACTTTTTACCGGAAAATAACATCTCTTAGTCTTGGAAGTATTCTACCAACAAACAAACAAACAAACAGGTGCGATAGCAATACCTCATTGGTGGAAGCAATGAATCAATAATTAATATGTACATTAGAATGACTTGCAACTCTACAATGTAAACCTTTGTAGCAGTTACCTTTATAATTATTTTTCCTAACGATCCTTCCGTAGGCTTTGAAAAATTATTGCTAAAAACCTCTAGAAAGACTGTTACGATTGAAACTCGAAACAGAAGAGAGCCTTTATCATCTTCTAAACTGTGAAATCACTGTAATACTCCTTTTATTTCTAAATATCAGTTTTGAAAATGCAATTGAATTTAGTTTGGTAAAAGTATTGCATCAAAATCACGTTTGCAATGTGTTTTTCTAGTGTGATGTATTTTGTATTTAATATAAAATTTTGCAGTCAACGTATTCATTCTTTATAATGATTAGACGTGTTAGGTGTAAACCTTTATTTGTGTTTATTTTTAAACTAAAGCTGCAAGGATCACATATTGTCATTAAATTTGTTAAGAAAATGATTTCCAAAAGTTGGGTAAATAATTTAATAATCTTTAGCTTTGCGATACCGATATTATCGTTTGTGTTCCGATATATTACATTAAATAACAATAAAGAATAAAGTTGAACAACTTTATTGATGTCTTTTGCTCCAAAAGTGTTTCTTACAAAAACATCTGACTTTTTATGTTTACAGACGAAATGTTTAAAAAAAATATATTTCACGTGATTGATCAATAATATTTGATGTATAGAGACATTCAGTTCAATGGTTGCATAGATTTTATTTTCAAGAATACTATTTTCAAATTCGTAGATATCAGCTATCACAATTCCTTTAAAATAGCATTGCAAATTTGACCATATAAACTAATCTTAAAGTGTTACAAATAATTGCAATTACGAATTTGCCGTGGCACGGAACGGCGCGGCACGATGACCTATATGCAAATTAATAGATTTCGAAAATAAATATAGGCTTTTACGTTTTACTATTATACTTTTATACTATATGTAGTGATCTCAAATACATTTTTATTCTTCCTATTGCTTTTCCGGATATCAAATGATTTGCTTAGAAAATTAAAAAAAATATATTTTTTTCGTATATTAAGCTCTGCACGAGTACGGCACGGACACGAAATTTTCTGCAAAATGAGAAGAACACTAGAGGTTTGCGGTACCGTTAGCTTACCGGTCCCGTGTCCGCTACCCGTTCAGTCTGTGCGGAACAGGACGAAAAAATGTAATATCTTTAATGATACAGTACCAGGACATCAGTTGCTCGATCTCATTTAGTATTTCAAGCCTCTGAGTTTAAATCAGAGATATCATTTAGCGCTGCTACGCCAGCAAATATGCATCGTATAACAAACTTAGATCTTAAACATAGTATTGACCTTTTATTTTTGAAAAATTGATAAATTATTTTGTGTGTTCTTGTCTTTTTGACGTTTTGAGGTACCGTATCAGTAATAGGATTTAGAGTGCCGGTTCTAAATAACTTTAAATAGTACGGTACCGGACAGGACCGGGACAATTGTGATTCTAGAGAGAACTCTAAAAAGCACGGCACAGTTCCAATACTGGCTATAGCCATAGTAATCTCCTAAATAAAATTTCTTTTAGTGACCTTCCTGTTTAAGAGCGTTGTGAGATGATATAACTTTAAGTCTAAAGTAGCTTAGGCAATGGATAAAGTCTTTATCTTTGAAAAACTAAACAATGTTTTACGTATGATTTAAATGGGTAATAGGCATTGTATAAAAAATTAGACGTAGTTTTTCGGAATGTGCTGAATTTAAGTAATTAATATATTTTTAGAATTACTTTCGTAGTTTTGCGGAAAGAATTTTGCCCACCCACCTCTTTGAAGAAACAATTTCGTAGATTAAAATTCGTTGAAAAGCATTACTAATTTCCAATTTCGATGTACTGAGATAAGAGAAAAATTGAATTTCCTGTTATTTATATAAATGTAGAAGTAATAACATTGATAATATTGATTTTATGTATTATATTTTTTGGTCATTTTAATCAAGTATTTTTGTACGCTGCAAAATGTTACTCATCTACACGATAAGAAACTTCATTCGAATATAACCGATCCATCATTCATGATTCGTACATAGGTAAGACCCCTAAATTCCTGAGAGTGCATGACAATACCTCCAATAAGATAATACAACTAAAACACAATAAACTATTTGACTTTAGGTCATTTAAATTATACGTAACATTCGTAATGCATAAAACAGTACAAAGACTTCACTAACCTCTATTTACATATGTAAGCTAAACAATTATAAGTTAATTTACTTTGTTTCAATTCATTTTTAAATTGATCTATTTCTTCTTTAAGTGTTCTCCTACGTCATGTAGTACACAAATTAAATCCCAGAGACAATGAATAATTGTGCATTTGATTTTAGGTTAAGACTTTCTTGAACAGGGCTTTGAACCGCATTTCACAAATTCTTTTTAATTTAAGCCAGAGTTAGAAATCGGCATTTTTCTTGTCTCATATTCTACCTTTGTCCTTCTATAAAAATGCAAAGACATAACTTGACGTGAAAAAATCGAAATTACTGTATGTATTTTGAAATATACATTTCTTTTCCTTAATACATCTCTTGAATGAGACGAATAAATATATATTGGACTATTCAAATCTTAATCACAACAGCCTGTCCGGGGAGCTAAGAGATGAGAAATAGAAAACTTAAGAAACAGTTTTCTCTATTAACACTAGAATTACATTTATTACTTGAGAATCACTCTTTATTTCAAGGTGTCATGTTGAGCAAACAAAAAATTGTAATATAGAATTCAATTGGATTATCAACATATAGGAAGGTCAAAGTATAACACTTGGTTTATGATATTTGAATTATTGACAAAATACAATTTCCGTAATTCATATTATTTATTTTGAGCATGAACATATAGGCAGCAGTAGTGCTAGCATCCATCAGAAGAATGGACAACAAGTCATACTGTATAAGTAGGTAAGAATAATTTATTCGTTTTCGATGTCATTAATCTTGTGAATATCTTCAAGTCTAACATATTGGCAAAATCAATGAAATGAACAATGGTAATGTACAGCATAATCGAAGTAGACATTTTTATACCCATATTTAGCTCAGGGCAGAAAATTCTAGAGGTTAAAGACCAACTACACATAAACTATTTGCCACTTTTGGTATTGAAATTGATAGCGTGAAATGACATGGAGGAATAATAATTTCTAGAAAACCTCCCAGAGTCTCTTCCACTCAAAGAGCAATAATTTGAAAATGATTTAAATTTTAACATAATTTTAATTAAAACCCATAATAGTTAGTTTTTTTTAAAAACTTGAATGAACTTATTCCCATTTGAAACACACTCTTAATTTCAAAGTTTTAGGGAATATGATGTTGACATTTTCAAATATAAAATTCAATAGGATTTTTAACATATGGAGGTTAGAACATAGGATCTGGTTCATGGTATATGAATTTTGTTAACCAAATAAAGTTTGCGATAATCTTTGCCTAGATT
Organism: Hofstenia miamia; assembly: GCA_900660155.1. NCBI lineage: Eukaryota > Metazoa > Xenacoelomorpha > Acoela > Hofsteniidae > Hofstenia > Hofstenia miamia. The sequence goes on along the minus strand of CABFPE010000039.1, from coordinate 1,187,961 downwards.
GAAATAATTTTTAAAATCCAAATTTTCATGTGAACACTTAATGTTTGTGCATTCGTACATTCGTTTAGTAAGCCCTAAAGGAGGTAAATTTTATTATATTATCCTGATAGTTAAAATTAGTTTTCTATATTTTGCACGTTGCTTTCAATTGAAGATTTATTCTTCGAATTGATTTATTGTTGCTACTGTAGTTACAGAGACAAAAAACCAATGTCTTTAGTATAAAACCAATAGACTAACTATGCCATTTTTTAAATCAGCTATTTGCATATTCGCATTAGCGGTGAGATTTGAATTTGAAAGCTTTGTAGTTAAAACCAAAGTTTCGAATTATTTAAGTCTACTGTTAGTAAGCAACGATTAAAGGACAAATGTCATTGAATTTTGACAAACTTCAAGACAGATTTTGAGGCTTTCCATGAGCTTATATCCCTCGATATAGAAATGATAAAAATTTGAACTTTTTTAAAAACTATATTGTTACAAAGTGAAAACTTCAATGTTGAATCTATTATGCTTTATGCACAATAATTTTAAGGCAGAAAATATGGCTTTGCTAAGAAAAACGTTAGAAATTCAAGCAATGCTTTCTCAATTGGTTGACATACATAATAGCTTTGATGAAAATGTATCAACATCGGGTCTTTGAAAGACTTTTGACAAAATACTGCATTGTATTTTAATAAGAAAACGCAAATCTATTAGCATTGGAGGAAACTTCCCTTAATCTTATTGATTCATCTTCATGAAATTAACAAGAGTTAACTTTGCTTATCGTCCTGAAACAAAGTTAAAAGTCGAATTCCGAAAAGATCCTCTTAGCCTTCGCAATGCAGAAGTCAGAATATAGAAAATCTTAAACACTGACTTTCCTAGTTTAAAGATTGAAGCTAGAGAATTCAATATTGCTCTGCTATTACCAAAATGAAGATAAATTTCAACAAATTTGAATTGTTAGCAATGTTCTATTCAGATGGTATATCTCATTTATGAATAAAAGGACATCATGGTTCTTCTGATATTGCAGTCAACTTGCCAAATAGGCTTTGGTCTAATCAAACTAAAAAGTGTGAAAAAACAATACTAAAGCTAAAACGAAACTTGCCAATCTGTCAATTTTAAATCCATAAAGATTAATATTTCTAAAACAATTATTGCCAAGCCTATTTTGCAAAGTGGATTAAATTTTGATTAAAATTTTGCATTCTTCAGAAACAACACTACTAGATGGAATTGAAATGTATCTTATACTATGAAATATTTACAGGTGATGAATTCTTAATGAAGGCCTAGACTATAGTTTAGTTGAAATACTTCGATCTCTGCACCTAGGAATTGTAATTTTAAGAGAAATGAAAAAATTGTTTCCTTTTGAATACTACAGGTCCTAAATATACAAATGAAACTTGTAAATACGGATCATTGGAAGCATTTTCATAAATAATTATATCGTTTTCAAATTTATAGCCAGAAAATTAGATCTTTCGGAACTGTTCAAAACAAGAATTTTATAAAACGATCAAAGCAAACCATGTCATTTAGAAATGGTGACGTAAGGTGGAGGAGTAGTGACGTATATCACGTCTGCGCAATATTTAAATGACTTTAGGAAATGTTACGAGGTAACATGGCGATATCAAACATTCAAATACACTTTTTTCAAACTATTTTAATTCTTATCTTAAATGTTATTTGGATGATTTCAATATGCACTCGAGTTCTCAGTAATTCGTACCAAATGTCCGCATGGGGTATACAAAATATAATCTCATCTGAAGGCATTTCATGGGATGTCGTCCCATTTCATCCCATTGTCCCAAAAGTTATTTATTTGCGATGTACAATCCACACTCCTTTCACAACGCTTTCTCTTCAGCTTGATTATAACCACTATCACATTTCTGATTGAACTAGCTTGCTTTGTTTTTTGTATAAAAGCATTCATGCAGAAATTTTGAATGCATTTGTTAAAATCTGCTTGAAAAATGAATAAAAGTTTCAACCAAGCTGCGTGAACTTCGTCGGAATAACTTAACTTCAATTCAATGTTTAAAATTTATAGCAAAGGTGTTCCAATAAACAAACGAATATTGTTACAGTGGATCCTCAATTATCCGGCCCGTATTGAATGGAAATGTGCCCGATAATAGGAAAAGGCCGAATAATCAAATTTTATTTATTTATGAAATCTAGCTCATAATAATACAAAACTATTAAACTTAATAAGTATAGAATTCATATGTATGTTTCGCATTTATTGCCATCCAAATAATTGATATGTGGCAAAGCTGAATGGAACAGTATACTAAAAACTTATATTGGCGGAAAAAGGAAGGTATTGGCAGCGACTGGATAATCAAAAAACGGATAACGGATATGTAAACAAAGGTAAATTATATTTTTCCGGAGCCTCTGACCATGGGTTGGGATATACCTCTTCCTAAATTTTTAGGTTGGATTGTTTAATTATATAAAAACATACATAAATGGATTAGCAATAATCTTTCAAATTATTGTGGGTCACTATTAGGTCATTGAAAACGTTATTTATGCGCGTATGCAAGCGAGTTATATATTATTGATGGTAATTTTTTTAGATTTTTGTATAACTACATTTAGCACAATTTATCTAATTTTGCTCATTAATACATTTTTATGTGTTTCTTTTCAAGTGTTTTTATATATATTGATCATGAACAAGAGGCTATAAAAGTATTGCAGTTGGGTTACATTTGGGTCACATTTTGCACAAAGTTGGGTTGGGTCGATCGCATTAAAAGATCAAGAGAATTTGGGATGGGTCAAAACTCACTAGTTGGATTTTAGGTTGGGTTACCTTCATTCAAGATATCGTGACCCATTTTCAACCCTGGACTATATAAGGTTTTCATATAATTTAAGAATTTGGTACATATGATTTAGCGAAAAGTATAAAATTTTGTACTTTAATTATTGTAATATTCGAGTATTTCTAAAGACCTTAAAATATTTTTGCAATGAGAAATTTCAATCAGAAATATTTTATCGAAAAAGTAAATGTTACACAATAAGATTTCCAGTCTTGTCTCGATTAAATCAGAATTGTGATTAGTCCAGATTATTATCTTCTCATGAAGTTCTAATTGTAAGTGAAAGAACAATGCATCAAAGAGAAGTTAAATAACTGTATTGCTGTTCTAAGCAGCAATTGTAATAATTATGGCTCACAAAAATGATAGCTGGTCGAAATTTTCATAGTGTTTTAGAAATCATCGCTGTTAATATATTTGGGGATAATTGTTTCGAAATATTTTTATAGTTTGAGAAGAAACACTTGTTGTAAAATCAAGACTGTCAGAAGCTGTACTCAAGAATGAGTGATTGATTTATTATTCGCTTCTGTCTTCTGACATTTGCTTAAATATTAGTTATTCGCAGTATGCAATTTCTAAAATAAACACCTATCCCACTCCAAACGTGCTTTAATCAATAATTCATAATGTTGAATAATTCTATAAAGATTGTTTTCCTCGTTTACAGATTGTCTCTTAAATATGACAAATTGTATTTTGCAAAATGTACGTAGCAATTGAAGAATTTTACGTAAAATATCTCTAAGGTATACATTCCGGCCAAACATTTATTTGTCTAAGGTTAAATATTTCACTCTGTACTTGTTTTTAATTATTGATATGTCATTGTTTATGGATGCAAAATAGAACTAAAATTACAAGGGCTGCTAGTTAGAAATTCCGTTGTTCTTATATTTCTGTGTCTGGAGATACGAATGAATAAAATCTTGCCACGTATTAACTACAAAATTCTTATGACAATACAATTTTTCCAAATGTATCTTTGCATGGTTTCGATTCAGTTCCTGGGATGTTATTTGTGAAAAAATATGACAGGAGAAAGTTTGTACATTTTTCAATGATGATTCCCGGAAATATCATGGTAGAAAATTTCACGGTGAGAAAACTCAAGGTCGGAAAGTTCAAAGCGATAAAAGACAAGTTGTGACAATTCAAGCCGGTAAATTTGTTTTATTAACCCACAGGCTTACACTTAATTAAACAATATTTACAGTTAGGGTATTTTGGTTAGTTTGCTTTTGAAAGCTTCAACAATCCGATCTTCAGTTTCTCATTATTTATTTCCTGCCCTGAAATTTCTTAGGTTCTTTTGTATACGCAGTTGAGAAATATTATAATACTTTATGAAGTAATATGTTTCAATAATATTCTCCGAAAATACAGAAAGGTTGACAATGGAATGTCAGCATAGTTCGTTGCAGATCAACTCAAGAGTCGAGAGTGATGAAATCAATGCTTAACTTTTTTGCCTCAATGATATGGAGATCCACCTTAAATTGAAACTTTACATTTGTGAATATACAGAAATTACTGAAAATTTTTCTATAATATCTTGATATGACCATCAGCTTTTCGACGTTCATATTTCTGCTGGAAGTGTAAATTGACTTTGAAAGCTGAAAGCTCACCAAGACGATGATACATTTCGAATGCTTCATCCTCTTTATAATTTGCGGATCAGTATGCACGGGTAATTCTCTAATATAACTACAGAATTTTTGTTTCATTTGACTTTTCACACCTCATGTTCATATTGGAAAAGCTTTAATTGGAAAAGCAAGACTTGTTGCCAGTCTGGAAGATATATATTTAATACGATTTGTCATTTAACGATGTATTGAAGATCCTAAATAATCTCAATTATATGCTCTAACTATTTGTCAACAAATTGAGTCTTCTCATGTGCTCTTCAATTAATACTAACATCTAAGGTGGTCGCACATTGTATATATACATTGTTGCCATTTTCCAATACTGAACTTTACTTGTATCATGAATTGCTAGTTCAACAGGTAATGGGAGGAAATCAGGATATCCTCCACTGGAAAATTTATATTAAATTTGCTTGACCACCATAGAATAAAAGATACGTAATGTGATAATCCATACTGAGCCAGTCTATGCTACGGGCCCCTTTTGAAACAAAATTTGGTGGGTTCCGATTTTGTTCATGTGAACAAATTTAGAAGATGTGTAGAATTGTTTCGATTCAAATTTTACAGAAAAGATGTAAAATTTTTAATTCAACCTATGCGTCTAAATTGAAATTGATGCCAATACCACAAAAAATATTTTTCAAAATCTGAAGGCTAAGCATGTATCGGTTTGAGACAAGTAGTTTTTTCAAAACCAGGGCAGGTATGTTAAATTTTACCAAGTACTACTTTGCAGTTAGGTAAACGTATATTACTGATTAATAATCAATATATAAATCAACAAAAACGAGGAGAATGTAAGTTAATCATCAATATTCAAAATTAAAAACAAAGATGGAAAAAAGGTTAAAAGGAAAATTAATGGGATTTTATTTAGTGTTCTATGAAATGGAAAATTGTTTTTTTGAAGCTTCAGTCTAAGCTTTTCGTATAAAAATAAGCTTTGCATACAGTGTATGAAAATATTTGTAGTATTTGCAGATTATGGCTATGCTTGGCGAAATATACTGTAGCATATATAAATATATGTATATATATATATATATATATATATATATATATATATATGTATGCGTAAATATATATATATATATATATATATATATATACATGCATATATTTATATATATATACATGTATATATTTATATATATGTAAATGTTCATTGTAGGTTTAATTATTCCATATAATGCTGAATTATTTTGGCTATTGCCTTTCGGTATTAAATTCACTCAAGTATTGTACTCAAATTAACGTCACTACACAATGTATGACGCAAAATTAATACTGCAGAAATGACATCACCGCAGCAAACAATTTCATTGCTCTTTTTCCCCTAATGTAAAGGTCACATTTTTTATCAGCTTGCTATCAATTTAATGTTTAGTTAAAAGAACTACTACCAGCTCACTAAAATTATTTCTTAAAATATTTTTGGTTTTTCATTTTGATGTAATTTCTGTCAACATCCTTCTATATAAAATTCATTAAATATTCATAAAACATTATGATTTCGCAGCACAACCTAGCTAATATTATCCTCCGTGTAAACTCTCAGATACATGTAAGTCGTAGTTCAATTGCATAGGTCATTATACTTGAATTATTGCAAACCCTATAATTTACTAAAATATCATAACCAATTATATATTTTGTTTGTTTCATTCCACATTTAGTGGTTATGTGATAACCAAATTGCATCAATATCAATGAATTTCGACAGAATAATTTGTTTTCACTGATAATCTTACCCTTGTTGCACATTACTGGCAAGTTGAATTAAGTTGTAAGTTACTATTCCAATAATCCCATTGCACGCTGGTCTATATGTACATACTCTTATGTATCCGGAAAAAACATTAAAGTGTTATGTTCTGAAAGTTTATTCTGATTCCTTCATAGTTCGAAAATGAATTGAGAAGTTTGCATCATTATAAAATATAAAGGCCATAGAAGAAAAAAATTAGTTATGATTCTATGTTCTATACATATAAAAGATCAATGGACGAAGACAACAAAAGAGGCATATGTTAATCATTGGAGAATTTACTTTGGCTTATGTTTATTGGCATCAATCATGTTGTCTTGCAAAATTTGAAAGGGCAAAGCTGCTACTTAAGATAACACAGGAACAAACTTTAACTGCAGTACACACACAACATTCTAAAATAAATATGAGAAAAAACTGACTTTTCACTACGTTCTATAAATGACATTTATATTTTTAACGTGGGAGAAATTTTAATTGCTATTTGCTGAATTGACAAGCACTAAACTTTGTCTGAAGATAATAAAAAGCATTTTGAACTTTCAGTCCTGTAGAGCAAATCCAAATATATAAATTTACAACAAAATTTACCAATAGAAACTGAAGTGATTTTTTAATTATAACCATTGTTTTCAAAGTTCATTTTTAATTTAAACAATGTTATCAACTTTGGTTATAAACAATAACACTATTAAGAAATATGCATGGAGTAAAAATAAATTAGATTCTGTAAATTCCCTCTTCAAATTCAGCATGCATATATTTTGATGTGTATCCCAATTCCACGACTTTTGGGATAATCCTATTTTACTCCTAAGTGAACCTTTATCCTAAGCAGGCCTTACCCTGATTTTTTATTAGGTGAAGGTGGTCTGTGATCCACTACCATTGTTGGTGCTTACACTGCATTTACAAAATATAAATCATTTTTATTTCTTCGCAAAAAATTTCATTATAAGTTGGGGAACCGAATATTGTAAATGAATTTATTATTGTGTTTTGATTTTATTTTTCTCATGCTAATGGCGGCTTTTATGCCATAGATCAACATGCTCTCCTAAAACTATTAGAGTTGTGGATGTATATGCTACTACCAAAAATTGTTTAGAACTGCAGGGATACTATTTATATTTGTTGAGATATTTGTATTTCTAGAGCCACTAAGTTTTGCATTGCATTTTAAGGTAATCTACTTAGTCAATTCAAAGGAAGTTTTTGATTTTCCCATAATCCTATATGGTATGGTTTGTATCAGTATTGAATTCGCACAAATAAAATCGTTGATTTAAATTGCTGAATTCGCTACTCATGGATCCATAGATAAGCGTTGTGTAATCAACCTGTGCTTCTCATAAATTTCTAATTAATATTATTTATTTAGCAAAAAAGCCCTTATGACTTATAGTCTCTATTATAAGTTTACCCTCAAATTCGAATTGGAAATTTGTATGAGACAAATTGGCGTGTTTAATTCTACTAAAATGTAAGAGGCAGGGGCAGGAAATATCCATTTATACACACACATTGCAGCCTTGGAAAGTTTGGAAGGATTTTTAAGGACAGACATAACCTTTATAGTAGGTAAGGAACAGACCGAACTAAAAATGTTTCAATTATCTCTGTATCATAGGAAAGCCACAATGAATTGTGAAAGCCGAAAATTAAATTTGCATTAACTGATACTCTTTTCTTTTAAAGCTAACTTCGTGCGATTTCCAGTATTTCGTCATCGTGTAATTGTATCGCTTTTGAATAAATTAACAGCATTTGCTTTTGATCAATAAATAACGAGAACATATTTCACGATATTGATTATTGTAGACTGAAGTTTTGTCTTATGATTTAAAATAAATACCGCATTAAAAGAAAATGCATTTCGCTTTGAATTTCACTAAGTCGGAGCTGAATAGAATGTTGCAACTGAATCTCCAAATATAATGAGCAGGGATCCAACCTGATTAATCGTCAACGCGATTAATCGAGATTAATCGGATGTATTAATCTATCGTGCTGGTCAAGTAGATTAGATTAATTGTAATCTAGATTATTCTAATTAAGTTAATGTTTATGCATTCAGTTACGTGTTGCCATTTTCGGTTTGATCTTATCTATGGCCACTATTCTTGTGTCATATGTCTTACAAAAGAAAACCTTAACACCGGACGAAGAAGAAGAGTGTGATGATTAGACATCTAACACACTTATGAAGCGTCGGATGTCGGCTAATTCTATATATAAGGATCCTCGATTTTATCACGCCAACTTCTAATCAGGTTTGAGAGACTGTTCAGCAAAGCTGGTTATGCTCTTTCTGATTACCAAGACCGTTTAATACCCCTCAACTTAGAGATGCAAATATTTCTTTACCCTAACAAGCACATGTGGAGTAAAATGACTTCAGGAAATAATCTCAAATAACAATAATAGTTGATATTTTCTATTTTGAATATCTTTTAATTGATATATTGTATTTTGAATATTTTTAATCAGAAGTAGATTAATCGACGATTAATCGCGATTATTAATCTCATGGCAGCAACGATTACGATGAATCTATCGCCAAAAATTTTTTTTCATACGATTAATCGCGATTAAAATCTAACGATCCTTGATAATGAGATTATAAATAACCCTCATAACCCTTTTGGGAATTTCATAGAAAAGATCTCTCGATTTGATGGGATAAACCGAAATATCACTATTATTTTGGGGATTTTTTTAACATATAAGAACATTTCACCTAATAATAATCCCTAGAGACTTACCAAAAGAGACTATTACGAAGATTATTGTCAAGAACTGCTTCTACAACTTTGCTTTTTTTAGGCCAAAAATAAATCACCTAAAAAGTTCTTAGGCCTCGCAAACTATTAGCTGGACTGTAATTATTATAAATCTAAGAAAATAACTCACTAACATTATCTGTGTGTCGAATAATTACCAGTTATAATTCGACATTGCATTAAGGGAAAAAATATGTGATCATCATAATGTATACATATTTTAGCTTAACATAATTTTTTAAACTTAATGATGCATACATAAGTGAATAATTAGCAGATAGTATCAAATCGAAACTTGAGTACAGCTTATACACGATAAAATTCTTAAAACAACAAAATTTTTTTCTATTTAAAATCTTATATATCATATTATAATATCGTTTTTTAATCGAATTAGATTGATTTTGAATGTTGTCTTAAAGCAAAATAGACTATAGACTCATAGTATTTTTTTGTGACTTTTAGGGGTTTTTCTAATATTTCTAAGTAAAATTAAGAAAAAATTATATTTAGTAGTAAAAATTGGGTATTTATACGAATTTTTAGGTTAATGCATAAAAGGCTTAAAAATGTGGAGTAGAAATTTTGCATAAATTCCATAATATTGGATTAAATTTAAAGCCAAATCATTGATGTAATGGAATCTAGGATAAATTGACATGGTCAAATCTGAGTGAAATAAATATAAAATTTAATAAAAACATGATTTTCAATGAAAATATATTCTTCTACATTTTCTATATAATAAATATGAAAAAGAAGAGTATAATGAACCGTAAAGCCAGACCATGGTACAAATAGTATTTCTCTAATGAAACTATTACTTTGGAAAATTTAAAAACGAAATTCAAAACCATATCATTATTCTCTGCAAAATATTTTGAATTGTTGTTGTAATATTTTTGAAGTGAGCTTTGTGAAACATGCTCACTTATGTGCTGCACATAAATTCATAAAATCATTAATTTGAAAAAATAGAAAGGTTTTGTAAGCAATTCAAGTACTTGTCTACTTGTCCCAACCAGTCTAATTTCAGAAAGACTTCGAAAAACTTAATAATGTTCTTTATTCAACATTATGGCTTCCATCGTAGTTTTAAAATCGTGATTGCACAAGTATTTAATTATAAAATCTAATATTAAAACGTCTATATAAAAGAATTACGCGCGCTTTCGACGCTTGAGTGATCAAGGGCAATAAACGCCGTGGGAGTGCTCCAATTAATTGAATTAAAATAAATTGTATGACTAGAAATATTTTAAAATAGGGCTCTAATTTGTTCCATTTACCTCAATTTTAACAAATACGGCGTCCAAGATTTTGTTGCATACGATTGTAGTTAAAATTATTACAAAAGTAGGCCTTTAAATCAATGTTGGAAGAGGGCCGGGATCTGAAATGGGCTTGAAAAATGAAATAACCGGACTCGGCGGTGAAAAATAAGAACGAGCTAAATTAATTTATTAGCGGATAACTTAAATATAAGTTTTGAAATATTTGTACATGCATGTACTCAGTAAATTATAGTTGGGTAATATAGTTGGGGAACCCAAAGGGCAATGCTCCAAATCGTATTAGTAAGGCTGTTCGGAGTCCCGTGTATACAGGGGACCTTACGAAATATTATAAATGAAGGGGCTGGTACGTGCACTTTATGCCCATGGGGACGGTGACGATCGTGAAGCTTGTCTATTTAGTTTGTTTTGGGAAAGACGACGGCGCTGTGCTAAAACTTCCAGCAAGACTGCAATTGGTTCTTGAACTATGAGTGCGTCTCATTTGAGGAATAACTCTTTTTTCTGGCATATGATAAATATCAAAGTCCAGCGTTTGTTGTGCCAGTGAGGCAGCTTTCCTGCGTCAAAGCAATTTTCTTCATTGCAGCTAGAGCTCACAAAGTTAAAATTGTTAGTAGCCTTTATTGCCTAAAGCGGGAAAGGCACAACTTTCTAAACTGAAATTCGGCATTCGGCTTCACTCTCCTGATCAGACTCAACACAGATCAGCACTCTAGATGTTAGGAGTCGCCAGTTTTAGTAATAGCACTCTTAGGCCGGTAACTGGATCATGGTTTTATCCAATGTTCAGACTTTCAACTGCTACTACTGTATTATCTCCACTTCTCTCATCAATGTTGAAAAGCTTATGAGAATCAAATATTTTCTAAGAATGAGCGCGCGGTTCAAGATATTCATCGAAAAATACCAGACGTACTAAAAAATTCATTGAGGTCTTCACCAGTCAGTACATCTATCTTATTTGTGCACTGATTTTGTATAAGAAAATCTATTGAATGAATTCTGTTGCACTAGTAAGTTTTGATAAGCTTATTAATTTTATGTTAATCCAAGTATCATACTATACATTTATATTTAAATATATATATATATATATAAGCAATATTTTTATAAATAAAGTAATGTTTTTTTATATTTAGACAATAATAGGTTTATGAAGATCAAGACTTCTCCCTGCAAAATTAATATAAATTATTTTTTATAGCTATCTGAGTTGATGAAGAATTTTTTTGCTTAAATTGCTAAGATCTGTGAGACAGTTTAAGGTCAAACAAGTGAGTGAGGAGTTGAGAAATGTATGCTGCAGCACTCCACATCGCTCAGGTTGCGATGAAAAAGGAAAAGTCAATTCGAAAGGAATTGAATAATATTTACTATCTAATTAAAGGAATCTATCCGAAATATAAAGCAATTCGCTAAAGCAACATTTGAATTATCTTCTCGGACTCTATAAATATTTAAGTATTCAAATTTCACAGGAAAATGATTGCGCTAATATCAAACAGCTCTCTGCTTGTAATTTTATTGTAAAACGCTTTGTTGTTAAGATACACTAAGTCTAAGGAAAATTCATGGAAAATACATTGCCATATTTAATTGAGTTTACAGACCTGCAAATCATTTTATCCAATAAAGCGATGACGTGGCTAACAAAATGGAGTCGATAGCCATCCACATTGAATTACATGCAATTATAAAATTGTATACAATATTCAACACTGTCCTGGAAGTGGTTAGAAAGGTTGGACAGGCCCACTTGCCTATTAGACCAGAGTCACACTAACTGAATTCTATTGTGACCCTATGACATGGTAATACAAATTTATACAGAAAACAATACTATTAACCACAATACACAGAACAAATTCTTCATAAAATGATATGTTTTATGTCAACTGATCCATGACCTCGAGATAACCCAAGCTTGCCGTGGATCAGATATTTTCCAATCCATATTTAATTCAATCCACAAAAATTTACCTAGTTCAATACATAAAAGATCCACATCCACCAGGAAAAATTCCAACGAAGAAACATTTTTATACATACGCACATTTCCTAAGTTGTTTTGAATACCTTACAAGAGAGAGACAGAAAATAACACAAGGACTAATATGTAGTAGATTATTATTCTAAGCATATAATTAGCTGTCNATATATATGTATATTGGCTACCGGTTTCAATTTTTCAACCATCTTCAGTGCAAATAAGTAGGAATAAAATTTTACATTTACTAAATTAAATATTATTAAAATATGCTTGTACTTAAAATATGCTCAATAAGTTGTTATAATTTAGTTGATTGTTCATTAGTTCGTTCTTAATATCGTATTTTATAAACAGAGCTTCGGCATATTTATTATTCTTGGTTCTAAGTAAGATCTCGAAATTATCTTTAATTACTTGATGTCTATATATATATATATATATATATATATATATAGATTTAATCAATTTAAAATTGTGCAACTTTTATGTGTTTTACACGTACTTTCATATTCGAGAGACAAAATTATTTTCAATAGATATTCTAATTTTAAACTTTCCACAAATTTATGATATTATTTCAAATCTATTCCATTGATTTTAAGCTAACAAAATTCTTAAGAAAAGATTGCCAAAATCTTTCGAAAAATTCAAAGAGCATAGTGATATTGGATGCTTCTTAACTAAATTTTATAGGAAATAATAACATTAGTTTTCTTCAATTTCGTACTGATATCAAGTCCATTGACTGGGTAGACAGGACTTTATCACCATTTTTAGAATGTCTCATTAACCATTAGTAAAAGTAGGTTGGAGCAAATAAATATCAAGAAGTATTTTAAGCGCTTATCTATACAAAATCTGTCAGAAAAACTGTTCGCCAAATTTTGGCACCACTGACTACCACCCTGTCATTCACTGCAGTCATCATAAGCTTGTGCGGTCAAGCAATCCACTTGTTGACACCCTAAAGTGGGTCATTTACTATCGTATTCACACCGTATTCAAATCACTCTGACTAAGTCTTCTTCTTGTTTTTTTCGGTGTCATATCTGAGTGACACTTAGTATTGATAGTGATTCAAATAATTATGTACTCCCAATACTTTAAAGTCAATTTTGTTAAATAAATAAATGACAAACTTTTCATTAATGGGATGAGGACAGAAGATTATGGAGAGGGATTACTGGGACAGAAAATTTTTATATGTTTATATATATCTACAATCTACACATGCTCATTATGCGAATTTATATAGAAATACGAATATTGTATATATATATATATGTATATGTACTAGACAATTTACAACATTTTTACATGCTACATTAAAAAATGGATAAAATCTTTGCATGCTCTGTCAAGCTCTTTAGGAATTGTCACGTGCTATCCTATGGTACTTCCACTGTCCATGAGACTCTAGTACATGTTTAATATACTCTCATGTAATGGTGAAAATTTGTACTAAAGTGTAATTCTATACACTACTAATTTTAATGAAACTTATGATTTTTCAAAGTTCATTGAAATTATATCCATAATTAGGGTTCAGATAATCAAGAGTTCTATTTTAAATTGCATATTCACAACAGCTAGGCTAAGTTCCTCCTTATTTATAAATAAACCGCAAAGTCAGAGATCATGCAACGTCTACAGGGGTTCATATTCAATTCTGGGTAGATTCTAGAATATAGATGAAAGAGGATACACTTTTCTATCCTATGGTCCTTTTGGATTTTTACATCCTTATCAGTCCATTAGTTGCAAACGTTTAAAATTTCTTTGAAGAAACCATCACCAATTTAAAAGAATTAAAAAGTTTGAACTAGTTTAGGGTTGATCGCAGTAAGAGTGAGTAAAAATATGCAGCGGTTACATTCGCAGTAATTGACTCCAAAGCAAGCAACACTAAGAGTTAACACTGATACAAACAAATTGAACTTTAGAAAGCAATAAGTCCTACAAATAAAATGATCTTTTTAAAATGTAATGATTGAATTGTTGTTCTTTTATAACGAGAGAACTACTGAATCGAATTATATATTGAAAACATAAAAATTCAAAATTTGTTGATTTTAAAAATTAAGGGTGTAAGAAATCAATATCTAGGATAAAGTGGAAAACAAAGAATATGTTTCAAGATTTAAAACATTTAGATTTGGTTATTGGGTATCCTAAATGGTTTTTGAAGCTCTTTCAACTGGATTGCTGCCATGTATATATGCTCTTGATTTCCCTTAATCTACAATCTGTATCTTTTTACTACAGTATATCTATAGTATACATGTATATATCATACTCACAATGAATTTGCCAAAATGCCTGATGCGGTCAATATATAGCCTTTGATATATATGTATATATATAATTTCTGAACTATACGCTACGACATTTTTGCATTCGTATGACTAAAACTGGTAAATATTTTTGAACGTAATTGTAATTATTTCTCTAATACATGTCATTTATCTGAGTACAATTAATCTCTGAAATTAATAAACGATTTTGTTTTATGATTTTTAAAGTAGTTTTTGCAAGGAATTTAGTGAAAACAAGAAAGTCTGTGTTGATTTTGAAACTATGAAGCTCAACTTTATATCAGCAATGAACAGACATTCGAAAGGAATAAACCAAGGATTTTAAAAAATTTAATTGTTCTTACGACTTTCGTATGGTAAGCATTTATGAGCAGTAGAAATTTCGTAATGACATATTTTCATAAGAAATAGCGCGAAAACATTAATTTTTTCTATTTATTATTATTAAAATATATTTCTTCACTGACAGGCTTAAGCACGGTGCACTTCCTTCAAAATTAAGTGTTCAATTAATGCTACGCCCCAGCATCAAAAGCAAAAGCACTTAAAACAAATTTAGTTTGAATTTTGATGACGCAAAAATTATTTTAATATATAATTAGTTATGCACGTGCTTATGCAAAAGTCGGTTGTATTCCAAAATATGGTTTCTCAGCATTATTGAATGCATTGCAGATTTTAAATGAAAAAATTGTCCTTAAGTCTTTAACAACACATTGTACATTTTGCGCGCACCAGTGTACACAACTTAAAACTAGAGCTTTGCGGTATAACCAATATTTTATAAACATTTTGTTGAATAAGGTGCCAGGAAAATATATATATTCATCAATATTTTTTGTGCATATTGAAAATGATAGAGATTTTTTACATCAACTGAAATTTTCGTATTTTTAAAATGGAAAGTCAATAGATATAATCTCTGCTGAACATAGTGTCACTTTTGCAGCTACAAAGACTCTTGATCCCACAATACGGAAGTTGCTAAAAAATGAGAGTGTGTAGGCACACACTTCAGCAAATTAAGAAAATTGGAAGCGTTTCTGGACATTTCTGAATATTGATGTGCAACTGAACACCAATTTCAATAGCAATGTATGGTCATAGTATTGTTCACAGTACTGCCTCTTACAGAGATGGACATGGTAGGGTCTAAATATTTGAAAAAACGGAGCCGAAATTTCAAAAATGAATTAATGTTACAGTGAATGTCATATATTTTAAAAACAATGTGTTGAAAAATATTTACATCTTAAAATTTCGCATTAGTATCATATATTTTAAATTTATTTAATAATTTAGAAACTCGGGCAAAGGAACATATATGAGGGCATCTACAGTCCGAAATATATATAGATGGATGTGAACTTAAGATGAAAAATTCCAAAATACTAATAAGACATCATGAAACTAAAATCGCAAAAGCAATATGTATAAAATCAAATAAGAAACCTTATTAAGTAAACAAAGCTATCAAGCAAATCTAAATATATTTTGAAGATCTGAATTTCTAAAAGAAAAAGTTCGGGAACATTTCTCCAAATGCGTGAAAATGACAACAATGTTTGTTGAAACATGTTGCAATAAAACATTATTCAAAAATGCTCAGTTTTAAGATTATAACCAGTATATATATATATATATAT
>CABFPE010000039.1:1135914-1147481 GCA_900660155.1 Hofstenia miamia | reverse complement strand
ATATATATATAGTAGCGATCAAAAGTTCTTGGACACCTAACTGAACAAATTATTTTTATAGTGATGAACACTATAGCTTTGATTTTTTGCAATTGGGTTAATTTTAGCATTGTGAATTCAAATTTTTCTCAATTTTTATATATGCAGTTTGATTTTCATTCTATGACCCTGTAGAGGGCTACCCTAAAATTATGTTAATATATATGCATTGTATGTATAACATAACACAAAAAGCGTACCCAGCATGAAAACTTAGTATATTCACAATTTTTTTTAAAAATTTATTCAGAAGTTTCTGAAATCTTGTACAAATATTATTACAATGCTAATTGAGATTCAAAATTGTACATTGTAATTGGATATATATATATATTTTATATTACATACCATGCATATTTGCTAACATATTTTTAGGGGGCTCTTTACAGGGTAATAAGATAAAAATTAAATTATATATATAAAAATTAAGGAAAAACTTGCATTCACATAACTAAAACTAACCCAATTGCAAAAAATAAATCTATAATGTTGATCGCTGTAAAAAGAACTTGCTCAGTTAGGTTTCCGAGAACTTTTGATCACTACTGCATATATATATTTTTTTTTCTAAAATGTATTATGTTGACAGATTATTTTTCTTAGAAATTTTTTAGTATTAAAGGAACTACTGTGTTAGAATATACAATAAGTTGGCCAATGAAACTCTTTATACATCAAATAGATTATATTATTAGTATATGTCGTCTGCAAGTGTTTGACTGTAAGAAAGTTTATTGATATAAATGTTAGTTCAAAATAAAACACTGCAAAAACTCTCTTGAAAAGCCGTCAATGAGATTTGTAGAAACTCACAATATTAAAATATTTATTCACAGTCAAAATTGGTTCAAACTCATTAATATACATTATGCTGTAGATTACTCAATAAGTAATGAAGCACGAATGAACTAAAATCATTGTTATTTGTACGATTCAGTTTAAAAAGGACGTATTTGTTTCTTACAATACAAATAACAGTAGCAAAGGTAAGTTTTTTATAAAAAAATGATTCTATTTTTTTAATCATACTAACATTAATATTCAAATGCAGGCTTGACTTAATAAAAAAAAAACTGTTTAATACATTCGTTGTATATAAAAACATTCTATAAAATCATGAAGCTCAAATAGGCGAAAAAAATAAGAAAATTCAATTGTCTGGGCCTAATTAAGAACAACAATTTAGTAGAGATATGAAACCAGCCTCAGTCTATAGGCTAGTTTCTCAAAAATATTGAGTTGTTTGCGTAATTTCTACTTTCTTAAATGTAGGGTAAACCTTATTTAAACCGATTATGATTATATTTTTTATTAATAAACTTAGATATATATATACTCATATACTCATATATATATATATATATATATAAATACATACATATTTATACACATTCAAATATGTACATATATATATATATACTCATTCAAATATATATATATATATAATATATGCCCATATATATGTGTATATGTATATGTATGTATGTATATATATATATGTATATATATATATATATATATTTATATATAAGTGTAAGATTCAATTTTTTAAATCTAAGAACTAAAACTGATAGATTGAGATGGTTCAACTTTTCAAAATTGGCAAATGGGTGTGTAAATTTTTGTTGACATGGTTCCGCGTTTGCCCTGATGTACGTACATCTAGGGTTTTATAATGATTAAATATTCAAATTTAGATTGTACATTTTTATTCAATTTGATATATACATTTAATCAATGAAATCCCAATGTCAAAATTAAAATTTATTTGGTCTGTTAGATTTCTTAAATACACAATCTACTGCAACCAGGAAGTTTGTATGATCTGTTTACTGAAAACCTATTTTTGATAAATGGTTGTACAAAGTGAAGAAGTGCAAGATTGTTCATATTTTTCACAAATGTATCAGGGTTGCTCTTTAAAGCTTTGTGAATGTTTGCAAATTCTGTATTTTTCTAATTGCATCCTGCAGTTTTGACTGATAAACATACTTTTATGTTATTACTTTAGTGAATTGCATGTCTGCAATTTTTAATCATTATTAAGCATAATCATTTCAATAAAGTAGTAATTTTTTTAGTATAGAACAATTTCTTGGCCCTTATTTTCTTTTGATAATTATTGTTTGAATATATTAATAAAAAACAAACATGATTGTTTTTCTACAAATTTTCAAAATCACTAAATTGGGCTTAACTTTTCACTACCTAATTTCTGTTTCCAAAATATCTCTTATTAAATAACCTATGATTATATTTAGAAAAAATTTCATCCACAATATAAAAATTACCTCAGTAGCATAAAATCTGCAAGCAAATTGTAATGCTGTAAGCATGAAATGAATATTTGAGAAACATCAGAGTATAGCATTATATATAAATATAATGACCCAAACATTCGGATGTGATCGCTAGACGTAAGTATGTTTTTTTCAATTTTATGGTTGCAAGAAAGTATGACATGTCATAGAGTAGAAAATACTGAGACTAGCTTCCCAAATATTTTTTTGCTCAAAATCATCACCAAAAAGGATCAGGCTAATTTAAAAATTTCAAAGATAAATGAAAATTAATATTTGTTAAAAATTAATATATATAACTATGAAATTTTGACAGCACAAACCGAAACTCTGCCGTTGTTTTATTATATATATATAATGAGGACTATATAGCAAACAATTTATGGTGAGAGTTTTCGAAGAACCATAACTGTATTTACGTCATTGTGGAATCTTCAAATTTGACAATGAGTGCAGAAATTGTATTTTCGACGACATTTTATTTTATGAATGGCGATTTAATTTAAAAAGAATTGCAGCAATTTGAAAGAGTTAGAGAAGGAATCGGAATAAAGTACCTGCGAAAACATTCCGTTTTGCTATTTGATAATAAATTACTTTTTCTCCAAACAGGGAATGTTCATTCAATGCTAATGGCATAAAAATGATAAAAGTCAGCACTAAATTGAATTAAATACATTTACTAGATAATTCGTCTTAAAATATTCATTGCTTGCCACTACTTTTGATAAAACTAGCTTTTTATTCCTCGTTAGCTTTTATTTAAACGACACACTAAATAAATTATCCACTAAAATCCCATTTCTAGGAAATACGTTGTCATCAAATTCTGAAATAACATTTTTTAACAACCTTGTATATAATGTTACAGATTGGAAAAGTTTTTGAAATTGCGGGGTTAGCCCATTAAAACAAGACCATTGATCTAATCAACTAATTGACTCGAGACATCAAATCTTGCTAGTTTTGGTTTACTAATGACTATGCTTAACCTTAAACAGCCTGGTGATTTTTAAGAAATTTTCATTATCCTATAAAAAAACTTTAAATGCTTATAGCTCAAATCTATTAATGGTGTGCTCAATCTGAAAGCACCACATGATAGTTGAGAGTCTCTTCCTTCTTTTTCGCTCTCAATCCGCGCGCTAACCTTGTCCCCACGACTTCTGACTTTGCGCACGGCACGCCTCAATGGGTTTGGAATATCTTTGCCCATATCAAGAAACAATCAAAGTTGTTTGTTGCCTCCAGGAGTCCAAAACCTTCTAAATACATTAACACTAACTATGGAGAGAATTTCTAAGAAAACTTGTTAATCTATTCAGCAATCTCTGCTTTAATAGAAATTTTCAACATTGCATTAATGTATGTTCCCCAATAGACCTACCCATGCACCAAGATTTTTGAATTTGCAAATACGCTTGTAGAAAATTCTTTGTAAATGTGGAAAAACGGTTTGTCCTTTAAAAGGTACGCTAGGCGGTTTAAGGTTAATAATTAATAACATTTAAATTTTTCAAATCTTACATTAGCAAATATTTAAATTGGTGGTCTTGAAAATCACTGAGAGTTTCCAATAGGGCTGGGAAAATATACGATTCAAATACTATAAATTTTGAAACTATTTGTCAAACGGGAGATTTCATTAGTATTCAATTCGCAAAGGTTTGGTAAACGTTATGTATTCCATTTCATTATGTTTCATAAGTGATATGTTGAAATTCTCAACACTACATTTATGTGAAAAATGCTATGTGGCACAATGTTACATATCGTCTACTAGATCACCTATTCCAAATAGTTCTTGTGTTAATGTTGTATGAAGTCTTTCATTAACTTTTTTCAAAATGTATTAAAATACTACAAAGATTTCAAAATTATTTAGCCAGCTTAATTTATATCTGGCCCCGGTACTTAACTGGTACAAACTTTGATTGATTTTCAATCCTACTAAAAATAGATAGACAGGTAGACAACATTTAATAGTAAAAAACACTAGTACAAATTAAAATACATAAAACGAAAACGCGTCGGACAGGAAAGACTGTTTGATTGTAATAGCGTGGGATTACAGAATTAGCTTTTAAGGAATCTCTTGCAAAAGGCATAAATTAGGCCCCTCTTGGGGCAGAGTTTATGAAGTCCAGATAAAAGTTGTTAGAATTGTGGAGACGCGAAAGAGAGAGAGATATTCTACAAGTGGTAATTGGGGTTGACACATTTTTTGAATCGATTAATAGCAAAGGGAATTTTCCTGAATTTAATGAATAGCGTGAAATGATTAAGTCGGCGCACACATCAAAGAAATGCATCGCAAAAATTTAACTTTTTCACTGCGAAATTCGACTTTAGTCACACGGCCAACATTATGTCCCACTGCGAAATTCGACTTCAGTCCACATCTCTGAAAAAACCTCTTCTTTTACTGCGATATTCGATCATAGTCACAGAGTGCATAAAATAATGGTGCCAGCTGTACGATAAGTTTTACATCACCCATTGAGAATTTCTGAAAATTCATGAAACGCAGTGAATGGGTTAAATGACTTCTCTTATCATTACGCACAACCACAATTTCTTATCATTGTTATTCTTCTTACAGAAAATTTCCCATGATCACCCAAACATCTTAGAGTTGCGCCTAAGAGAAATTTAATACGATTTCCGCCCAACAACTCAATGAAGTTGGGGCTTAGTCTTAAATCAGTGCATCATTCGATAGGCATGGTTTCGACTTTTTGAAACATGCTATGCTATCCAGTTTGTTAGGTAGTTGAACAAAGACTTGACATACGTATTCCATGATTGAAATTATCATTGATGTAAAAACAGTATATGGGAACACAGGGTCGACGAACTCTCTCATCTCCCGAAGACAAAAAATATCTCAAGAAGCAATTTTAACTACTCGATTAATGTAGATGTCCCATTTTAGATTATACTACAGAGTGAAAAACAGTAGCGTGTGCAAAGTCAGTAATGTAAGATCTTTCGGAAGTGAGATTGACTTTTAGAAAAGCATCTGTCAAGATTTATTCACGTTATCAAGAGTTTGTTTTTTAACGCCCATATAGGTATATTCAGGCCACGCATTCGTCCTAATTGGGGAAAAAAATTGATATAATCTGCATATTTAACAAAGATCAGAGATAAACATTAAGATCAGAAAAGGACATATAATAGAGCTCCGGGGAACCCCAGTTACTAACCCCAGTTACTATACAGAAAATGTCACTAGGTAGCGATTTGTGCTTGATATTCATGTTTCTGTTAAATAAATTAATGATGCTGAAACCGAAGGGAGCACCGGATTAAGGTAGCTTGTTAATAAGAATCCGATGCGAAAGACAATCAAGATTTTTTTAGAAATAAATTGCTTTGAGCTGAGCACCGTCATTTTTTGCTTAATCTTTAGTATTGGTGAAAACTTTAATTAATGCAGTACTAATATATGTGGATTAGGAATACGCAAATTGGTTTCAGTCAATCGTAAATATAATACTGCAAGTATCGAAACTGTCAAAGATAACCTTTTCCTTAGTTTAGCTGACAGTGGCCCAATCGAGATTGGGCGGGCGAAAACTAAAATCACTAATATCAAAGTTCTTTTGAATGAAAATAAGAGCTGATTTCCAAAGTTTCGGTAAACATTTTTAAATGAGACAGGCCTTACAGAGGATCAGATATCTAAGAACTGGCAGCATGTTATAGAATGCCAGGAACGCCAAAGGCCCTATAATTTTAGATGACTTAGACATATTTAGCAATTGGTAGTGGTAGGCATGCCAATCAGGTGAAGTTAGAAAAGTCAATTATCATCCCTCAAGTATGATATATTGGAAGGATCAGCACTTTACGTGTACTTAGCTAATTCAGAATCAATTTCATTCAGTTCCTGAACAGGATTATCACTGCGAAATATGAATGGATCCAGCTTGCTTTTTGGGAAAACAGGTTAAAATATTCTGTTTTTATTTTGTTTTGACCTTAGTAGACTATTTGAGTAAGCGTTGCGGGCCGACTGTGGGCCTAGGTAAAGCAAATGGGCTGAGAATGACCAAACTTCTTGGGCTGTACATTTAGGCTTTGATTGGGCCAAAAAATAACGAACCTTTTTCATATTGAGAATGGGAAAATTTCAGGATTTTAGTCATATACGCTTACCATGGTGAGATTGCAAAGCAAAACTATATCAGGTTCATCCTTTAACTGGAATTTAAGCATAAAACCATAAAAACACTGTAAAATCCTAACTTATTTAAAAAAGATCGGTTGAGCGCTCATTGTAAAAGTGAAAGTGTATTTTCATATATTATATTATATTGTTCTGGTAATTATTACAAAATGCATTCGTTCTTGGATAGTACGAAAGAATACAACATGTTTCAATTTATTTTTAGAAAACTTTATCATATTTTATACATATGACTGTGTTAAGCTACAATAACCGCAGGGATGTATGACGAAATTTCATCTACCCTCTTTGACAAAGTGTGCACTGTACAGTGGAATGTAAATTTAATGACTACCTATCAATATATCTTTTTTAATCTTTACCTTAATATATTAACCGAATCTAGTTATTGAGGACAACTTTATATTGTTGTATTAATAATGCTTACTGTGATTTCTTTAAAAAAACTCTAAAGCCATAAAACTATTCACATTCTTGGCAAAACCAATTATATTGCTTCTGAAAATTGAGCTGAATGTATTTCCTTTTGGTGATACAAAATCAAGCAAACGAGTGAAAATATAGTTAAAAAAACAAATGACAATTAGTTTAAGTTTTTTACTGCTGAGATATGCACATGAACATGTAAATATTGTGCAGTTGATGTAGATTTTTATCCAATTCGTTTGCGAGCATTTTGACTCGCAGAAATCTAGTTAGGGTAGTATCAAATATAAAATACAGTTGTATATTTTAAGACGTTATTTTCAATGATGTATAAAAGAAGTTTATAAATCGACGGATAAATCAAAGTATGGAATTTATATAATATTAATTTTAATCACATATTTATTTACAATAATTTTGTTAGGTTTCTGACATTATTCTAACAAACTCTAAATAATCGAATTTTCCATCTCCACTGTAGTCGATCTCTTTTACTAAATCGTCGGCTTCTGATTCAGTAAGTTTGTTTCCCAGAGTTGTCATTAATGCTCTAAAAGTAACTGAGTTTATTATTTATAAAGTAGGCTTAGCTCTAAATTTCGTATCCTTAAATGCATAAATTATTTTCACCACATTTTAAAGCCTTTTTTCGAAGCTCATTAAAAAATTGAAATATTAGCCTATTGGTAAATGTTAGCTATAAAAATATTGATATTTGTGAAGTAGTGAAAAATATTTCATATTTTTTTAATAAAATTTCAATTTTTTTTAATATCTAAGATTTAGACAATCATAATCAGGCAAAATAGAGCCCATGAGTACAAAAGTTAATGCAACTATTTCATTTTCTGTACATCAAATGCAAAATTTGCTGCAGCTTTTCATGTGCAAAGTCAACATTTTTAACTTAGAGAACGCCGGTCACGGCCCATTGCACAACAGTGTGCCTACGAGATCAGTGACCTAGGCGAATCTTAGAATATGATATCATTTGAAAGTGTCATATTTTGGATATCTATTAGTTTGCAAATTATAAGACCTCTAATATTTTTTGAAGAAATCATAAATAATCTTAAAAATCTTTTGTCCAACTTAGGGTTATCCAATTATCTAGTTTTCTCTATTAAGAATTTTGGGTTTATGTACTTTAAACTGATAAAATTTCTAAGATGTTAAGATATTAAGCCCACTCTTGTTTTTAAATAATCCATAAACTAAACTATACTTATCTTATACATTATGCTTTTCAATATTAGTAAAGGCCATACTTAAAGTCACTAATTGCGATCCATTTTGCAATGCAACAACATATCAAGAAATTCAAATTTTCGTAATAAAATTTTGAAATCATTTCGCTAAAAGCTTCTTCAACGTCAGTCAACATGGGACAATATTGTTTTAAATAGAGAAGCTCATTTTCGCTCTTTAGAATTGTAAACAAACCGTAAGACATCCATTCAAAACTATCACAAAAGCATTGCATTCTTCAAAGCTCATGGAGGCGAGAGTATTTTGAAGCAAAATTTAAATTGACTTCGACGTATTTTAGCAGACTTACAAAGAACGAATGCAGCAAGAATTTGGTAGTTTGACAATTGAGGAATTATAACATACAAGTCACAATTATAGTCCCGCCCTCAATGTGTAATAAAGAAGGAAGCAGTTCTCAATGAACACTTAGCGTATTAATTTAATAAACTCAAACTATTGTAATAATCTCTTTGAAGAAAAAAATTGTAGTTTTATGAAATATTTAATTGTAATGTGTGTACTGAACATTTATCGCAATCCTAGCATGGTGAATATATATATATATGTAAATATATATTGTGTACAAAGTGTGCTTAAACTATTCATTGTAAAAAACAAGAAATATTTTATGTAAACATGTTTCGAGTGTCTCCACTCATCGTCAGTACAAAATAACTAAAATAATATGGTGGTAAATACAAATTTTATGATTTTAAAATTGTAATTCGTAGATCTTATACGATATTTAGTCTTTGACTTAATTGTTTATTTAATAGATTCTCCTTAGTTTCTTTTATGAATATAGCTTCTGCAATTTTTGTATGCTTGGTTTTCATTAAAATAGTAAAGTTCTTCCTCTTAGGTGCATGTTCATGGCAATATATTTCTGATCGAAGATGACCTCGCATATGCTCTGAAATTCTGTATTCCAATTGCCTTCTCGTTTCCCCAATGTATGAACTTTCACATTCATCACATTTATAATTGTATACGCATGAGGTTTGAACTGTGTATGTTCATAGCAGTTCGTCAAATGTGGCATTTTACAAGCACCTTCTCCATAATTTTTTTAATTGAACCAGTTCTCTTAGAAACAGTACATAAAAACTTAGACACCCCTACAAATTTATTTTTTTAGTAAAATACAATTTTAATTTACCTAAGTGGAAAGTGAAATGCTGCCCGTATTTTTAAGATGAAGTAATCATCAATGTGTTAAAACTAGCAATTCCATTAATGGAAAAGAAACTTTTCGTATGTATACATTTCATGGGAAAACATTGTGAAACAAGTGAAAAACAATTACTAAAATGCATGCAAATTAATACTGCTTGCATAGTTTTCTTGTTAAGGAGTCATTCTAGATACATTATAAAAAGTGTTTGCAGTATATATTTTCATGCTTTAAATTGCTACTCTATATGAATTAATGGTTGATGTGTATAAGAGACAGGTACTAGCTTTGATACTCAAGTCAAGACTACCCACAAATTAAAATAAAATTGCAAGCCACTGCTACATCGATATTAATTTTTGAAAAAATCCCTTCCAATTTAGTGATTTAGTAATGCCATCTACCGTAAAAAGTTATCAAACAAGTATACGTATATAACGCCATCTTACGAGAATAATATAGAGACTTGGTTTGTCTAACAAATATTATTACAACAGTTTGTTGAAACCTTGAGCAAATTTTTACTAGTCTACATAGAGAATAATGTAATGCAATACAACAGCATGTTTATAAATTTTCAAACTTTGCGGCGTTTTTAAAGAATACCTGAATTCTGCGGTTTCCAAACAACCAGCATTGCTTTTATCAAAAAATTTGAATGCTGCTTCAACTTCTTTAACTGTTGGCTCTGTATTGGCTTTACCAAATATTTGCTTGAATTCATCAAAATCAATTGTTTCTGCATCTAAAAGGAAATTATTTAAACATACAGATTGAGCTACCTATTGAGCACTGGTTTTGAATTATAAGAAAAATGAATTTCATCAATTTTTAGGTGCTTTTTAGTGATTGATGATATTATTACATTATTACTAGGGCTAGTGACCAAATAATTGTTATCTTGTTTGCAAAACAAATTGAAATCTATTAAACCTAATGGATTCAAACTGAAATTACCTTGCTAACCTTCACAAGTTATACTGAATTGCTATTTACAAATGAAAACTCTATTAAAATATTTAAAAACAAGCATTTTTTAAAATATATTACTCCTTTCAATTTTATAATAAACCGATAAGCAAAACTTGCAAATCGTTAAATCAACTTGAAGGAATGCGACAGCACTCACTTGTTCCCCATATAAATGCCCATGTTCAATAAAGTTCGGAATTTTGTGAAAATATATTCAATTGACTTGATAGCAACTAGGTAAAACATTAATAGAAAATCAATGCGCATCGTTATACATTTCCTATGAAAATTAAATTCTGCTAGCATGTAACGCTATTGCACAGCGCAGATATTCAGTGGTTTTAAAACTAGTAGCGTTTATATGCTAATATAAATAATGAACAGTGCTTAAGGTGTTTTTCACATTGTTCGTTTTAGTTGAATGACACTAATATGGTCATTCAAAGAAAATTTATGGTCATTATTTCATATAGATATAATATTTGAACTTTAGATAATTTATATTTTGAAATATTTATAATAAACGATTAAATAAAAAGCAAATTGTTTATCGAGAGATCTATTTTAAAATTTTGTAATTATTCATCAATGATATTTCTAGGTTTATATGTTTAGGAGAATTAAGTAATTTTTTAAATTATATGAATGCATATAGAGAGGGTGCATGAGCGTATCCTGAAACTTCTAATACACCAGAGACATCTCAATTTTGATCAGTCGAGTGTTCAATTACATAGGTGTAAGCCGGTCGGATCAACAGGCGTGACTGCACAGGTCGGGTTGGGTCATTGTTTTATGACAGGCCGGTTTAAAACGGTCTAAAACCGGTCAAATAAGGACTGGTGAATGACAAAATTCATAAGTAACTTAATTGAATTTTGATGAAATTCTTAATTCTTCAATTTAATCTCCAAAATTTCAAAATTATATGCAACTGGATAAACATTGGGATTTACTTGAGAATATTTTTTCAGTAATTGATATAATTGCATGAATTGTAAAGGTAATGGTTGATTTCACAATAAGGGGATCTCCACTTATATATAAAGATGTTATATCTGATTTTTTCATTATCTACTGAAATTCGTTTTCAACTATGCATTGATTAATCGGAAATGATAAGTGGTCACCACAAATATGAAAAAAATTCTTAATT
This sequence comes from Hofstenia miamia, assembly GCA_900660155.1. Taxonomy (NCBI): domain Eukaryota; kingdom Metazoa; phylum Xenacoelomorpha; order Acoela; family Hofsteniidae; genus Hofstenia; species Hofstenia miamia. Next base: position 1,135,968 of record CABFPE010000039.1, on the reverse strand, counting down.
ATAAAGAAAGGTAAATGAGGTATATATATATATATATATATATATATATATCTC
>CABFPE010000039.1:1124139-1135777 GCA_900660155.1 Hofstenia miamia | reverse complement strand
TATATATATATATATATATATATATATATAGCATTTTTTTATGTACATATTTAACTAGACCATAATTTTCCGACCGGTTTACATCTATGTTCAATTACGTGATAGATTATCCCAAAAACCCAGTTCACAACATGTGTTGTCAATTTTTAAAATGTTTCATATAACATTAATGTTGAATTCCCGACTGGGACGTTGATTTATTTTTTTCCTTGAATAGATGTCTGCTGCGTTTTCAGATTAATAGCAAATCGATATCGTTGATTTTAAGTATATGCTTACGCATTTCATCTAAAACCTTAAGAACTTAGGAAACGTAAATTGTTAATGGCAGTCTAAGCTTTAAAGGAAGTCTATCACAAAAAAAACAATTTACTTTTTGGAATATATACTACTGGAAATTCAAGAAATTTTTGCTCTAACTAAATGATAGTAAATGGAATTACTAAAAATACTAAATATCCATGTTCCAACCTTCTTTTTCCAACGCTATGAGAAATCCTTCGATTTCCTCCTCAAATCTGTTTTGCCCCATTTTCTTGAACACTTCACCTAGATCTTTAACTTCAACTTGCCCAGTATTTTCTTTATCCACCCATCGAAATGCCGCTTTTAGCTGTTGTATCTGCTCTTCGGTATATTCATACTCTTCAGGTTCTGCTTCAGACATTTCTAAATGAATAATAATATTTATAATAGTTAAATTTAGACTTGAAATATATTCCGTCTAAAACAAGGAATGAATCTGTAGAAGCAGAAGCTCTAGGGCTAAAGGAATATGTAGAAGAACAGCCTAAGGGATCACTTCTAGAGGTCACTATGAAGTTACGGAAGAAGAGATATCAGAGTTCGATAGATGTAGAAAGACAAACAAAGTATAGACAGGAGGCAATGTAAGGAGAATACTGGATGAATACATGTACAGAAAAGTGTGACAAGTGGCTAGAAGAGGGCAAGAGAATAGAAACACTGATAATGGCAAAGCAGGAGCAAGCAATAATTACAAACTGGGTAAAGAAGCACAAGACAAAATAGCTTATTTAAGTGATAAATGTAGGCTATGTATGAAAGAGTTGGAAACACTAGATCATCTGATCGCAGGATGTGAGAAGTTTGCACGGAATGAGTATAAGCTCAGGCTTGACAAGTGGGAGGAATGATGAACTTGTGCCTGAACAGACACCATGGCTTAAAGGCAGAATTCAAGTGGTATGAGCATAAGTCACAGGGCGTCAAAGGGAATGAGAAGGTTAAGATACTGTGAGACTTCAACATAAAGTGAGCAGGGTGTCAGAAGCACGGAGGCTAGACATAGTAGTAGTAGATAAAATGGAAGGAATGGGAACAGTGATAAACATAGCTCTACCGAAGGATCGGAATGTAGAAAACAAGAAGAAAGTGAAGCCAGACAAGTACAGGGAGTTGGCAGAGGAAACAGAAGTTATAGAATTTCCAAGTAGTGCTGGTAGTAATATGCCCATTAGGAGCAGTGAACAAGACGCATACGAGATTCTCGGAGGAGTTGGGATTACCGAAGTGAGGAGCCGTTGTAGTACAGAAAGCACAACTGTTCGGAAATTGAAATGACGTCTAGAAATATTTAATAATATTATCTATGGACCACTGTATTTTAATTCAATGACTACTTTAAAAAAATACTTGCTAAAAATTTTGCCATTTTCTGTGAAATCTTTGTAGCAACATGCTATAATAATATAAAGTCATTAAAATAAGGAATTTCAAATGAATTTATCTGACTATTAAAAAATTGGATACATACGCTACAGCTTTTAGTAATGAGATATTACATAGGTACCATTATCAAATTCAAATACATAGCATAACTAATTGTCTCTATACTTAAATTAGCATAGATCGTAACATATTGCTAGCACCTACATTATATTTGTTACCTGTGTAGTACATTTATATGCAATATGCTTTGCAAAAAATCAGACTGTTACAGCTATTTTTTTTACAAAGATATAGGCCGGTGTAACTCGAAAATAGAGCTGTATTGCTGATTTTGCTCAATATAAATTATTATTCTTAATCTGAAGTGAGAACTGTTTATTAACATATGGGGAGTTAGCTAGCTTGTTTTATGGTGTAACGCAAAGACATCTAGTCCCAAATTTTGAATATATACTGAACACACACACATATATATATACATATATATATATATATTTACATATATATACGTTTTACTACAGCTACCTACTCGTCGTATTTAAAATCTTGCCAATGCCCATTTTTTTCAGGAGTGGCACTCATGAAGCGGGATTTTTTCACATCACATGCTTAAGTATTCTAGTTGTAAGGTTTGAATTGTGATTTTTTCTGTGAAATCATCGCTGACTTGAGAGCACACATACCCCCAAGGAACCCTTAATATTTCTTTAGAAATTTAGTCTGAGCAATTTGAAGCATCAATGTAGGACATTGTGTTAATTTATAAATTAATTTCCTGAATATTTTTCAATGAAACAACTGTCATAATTTTATGCATTTTACTACAATGTACTTAGAACTATTTTTTGATTGCAGAGATCAATTCTTTGTTTGAATATGTAGAAATACATTTCAATAATTATTAGTGTTAGAGTGTAACTTGGTTAAATTTTGGGCTTTGATATATAATCTAAATTCATTTCAATGTTCTTACAATCTACAGATCTCTTTTCGGTATCAAGTGTTAAACTTATCCTTTCATTCTCATTTTTAGATATTTCGAAAAGAAAAATTGATATTCTTAGATCGAAAAAATACGTTGACTTTAAGACTTCAGAAAATTTTTTTATTTGTAAGAATTATGAAATTTCTATAATCTAGACTTGGTATTTAAATTAAAAGAGGTATAACTGTAGGTGCCCAAGTAAAAGTTGGTGTAATTACCACATAATCTAAATTGAAACTTACATTTCAGATGATGCATGTAGTAACGTACTAAGTGCCAAATTGAATAATATCTGATTTTCTAAGCCAAGTGAGTGCTATGTCGGAAGAAATCAATTTGACTCATTAATTACTAAAATCAATTTTATTAAAATTTTCTTCTACCACCTGTCAATAATGCCTTCAACAAAGAAATATTTATTCTAGTTCAGTGCAAATATTCACAATTAATACAATGGACTGCTTTAGTTTGTTGGACTAAACATTTAATTGATGCTGTTGTCATGTAGACCAATATACATGCATACACTATATATACATAATATATATATATGTATATATAAGGTGTTCATGGAAATCCAACCCGAAATTTATTTCGATATTGCTCTTAGAATATTGTTGAGAATTGAGTTTTGCAAAGATTAGCATGTTTAGAAATAATTTAATTTTATTTTTACGGTAAAAATTATATTTGATTATCATCCAAACAAGCGAAAATGTTTCTTCCGGGGATTTGAAAATCTAGTAAGAAATTGTAAAATTTTAATGGCAATACTTTCAAAAAATACATATCCTTTACCAATAGAATGGTGAAACTGCTCACATCTTTTTAATCAATGTCTTCAACATGGACTTCATTCCTTTCAAAATATAACGTTACCAACTCTCGAGCAATCATAATTTCATTAAAAATGGTATTTTAGTAATTCGATGCATGCCAATCAAATAAATGTGTACTGATGAGAGACAAATATTTAGTGATAACACTATTTTTACAGAACTAAATCATGAACCATAGCATAAAAGCAATGCCAAATTATAGTTCGATTTGGTTTTTTGGGAAAGTCGTGAGAAAAATCTAGCGAGCATACCTTAAATCAAAAAAATATTAACCAAACAACAGTCAAAATCAACATCGGAATTGATTACATTAGACTAGTGTTTTTTTTTAATTTAACAAATCAAATATTTTTTTTTAAGCTCGGCACCACCTTCTTTCGCTTAATCCACATCTTCATGAACTTTATTTTAAATTTCTTCAATAATTCTAATAGGGATGACATTATCATCATTACCAGGTGCCTTAGCTACTTTAATATTGTCATTAGTGCAAAATGTAATCCAGCCAATTCTTTGGGCATTTGAGAACTTTTTTCTGCAATCACTGATAAAGTCAGAACGCCTGCGGTAAGCAGTTTGCAATGAAGGTACTTGCAAAATCCAGGCAGTGACAAGTTTGCTGTGAATATTATGTGCACTAACATCATTCCTAGCTTTAGTAAACACATAAAATCGTGCATCCGCTGATGAATTTTCCATTTTAAATTTATTCTGACCAGGAGCATACGCAAGATTTTCTGACCTGTGGGGAGGGCACATCTTACTCATGATCAAGTGAGTTTCTAACGGTATGAACTCGAACTCTAGATTTTTGTTTCTACATTTCTTCAAATATCTATTTGTGTGATTATGATGGTTGGATCAAAAGTTTTTTTAGAAAAGTAGTGTAACATAGCGAATCTAGTGCCTCAATAATATCTAAAAAGAAATTTCATGTTGTTCGTTAATCAGCAAACAGACTCAAATTTAGACAAAGTTAAATCTCAAGAAAGTAAACCACATAATGATAAATTCTTACATACAAATCCCTGCATTTTTGATAATAAAATATTGAATGCAAATTCTAGACATTTTCCACTCAGAATACATGCTTACAAGTGGGAGAAAGTTTTTGAACGATTTCTGGTAATCAATACATAACATAATTAACGTTTAGTATAGATGGGCAGAAGGACGTTCCAATTGAACACCCTGAAGTTATCGTAAGACCTATGGCTATTTGCCATGTGGGCATGCATGAATTCTATTGAACGCCATCTAGTGATGAAATTTTTTTGACAAATTTTAGTGGGGCAAACTATATTCTGGACAAGTTTTATGATATTGAAATCTAGGATTTGAGCAAGTTGATAAATTTGATGACAAGAAATGTTTTTGACAAAATTGAATTGAGCAAGATAATCTTCAGACAGTTGTTACTTTTGAATTCTAGGATTTAGGCAAACAGATGTATTTAATGAAACGTTTGTTATGGCATGTTCATTGTAACAATGCTTCAAACATGCAACACTATGATTCAAGAAAAATAACTCATAGATGCATTGTATTCACTTTTATTCTTTAGGCTGTCTATACATTTGCTGAACATCATTTATTTTCGCTAATATATTCATGTTAAAGTTGTATGCAAAAAATACATTTTGCTTTTCAAATTCAAAGTAGAAAAATATTTTCCAAACTTAATAAAGAAGAATTTGAAATATAATACATTTAAACCGAAAAAAAATTAATGCATTAAACTTGATTTACATGATAAAAAGAAAGTTCATTTTCTATAAAAAATTATAGATTTGATAAGATTTATACAATATATACATAAACCTGCTGTTTACATGGTGTTATTATATTTGCTTTACATAGTTGCAGGTTGCACATCTGCATAAAGAAAATATGAAGTGCACTAATCAAATGATAATGTTTTTAATATATTCGTCTTTTTATTCAAATAGCAAATTTCATCTACAGGTCAATGAACGATCACTATTCGTCATATCTTCATTGTTGGATGAGAATGGTGCAGAAAAGATACCCAGTGTGTGTGCACATTATGAATTTCACGCGGTTGTATCTAAATTAATGGTTAATAAGCAATTCATTTATAAAATGAGATGACATATACAATTGAAAACGCATGACAATTTTAAACAAATGCGGTTATCATTTTTATTTGCAATGAAATATATATGTATAAATGATTAAAATATAATTAAATGCTGTAAAAATTTCAACAAAAAACGTTTTATTTACAATGAAATATATAAACGATTACAATTTACACAAATGCTGTAAAAATTTTCGTCAAAATACGTTTTTAGTTATGATGAAATATATAAACTATTACAATTTAAGCAAATGCTGTAAAAATTTGTTAGTTAAAAATAAAACTGTTTACGTTTTTTAAAAATATATTTGTAAAACTAAGAATATCATCGCACAAAAGCGTTAATACCCTTTCTAAGATAATCAAACATGTGAACTGTTAGAGATTACCTATAGAAAAAGCTCACCACAAAGTTTGAAATCTTTCAGGGTAGTTCTCTTTTTTCAGCAATGTGAAATCCCATTATGTCGGCTGTGTTTATTCATATGTGTAGAAAATTGCGCTTTTTCAAAGATAATGTCAACATTACATAATTTTTTATCTATACTCCATTGTTCAATGTCAAAATGTAAACAATCGTAAAGATTGTTATCTACCAAATTAATAAACAATTTATCTCAAACTATAAAAATATGTAATTTAAATCACTTAATAAATTATCACAATTAAATAAAATATTCATATGAAACTAGGATTTTTCCACTATTTGGAAAATAATCTCAATTTATATCACAAGATGTCTTCCCAATTTATACGCTTATGTAAATGATATATGCTACAAACCTAAAATGTTAGTAAAGTAAACGACTTATTAATAACAGCCTCTTGTGCAAAAGATAAAATCGAATAAATACTTCAAGGCGGTTTTCTCATTGAATTCAAGTATAAGATATTTATTTCGCAATTAATATGCATTCGGAAAACCGGATTTTACCCCAATTTTCCCATGAATACTAGAAACACAACAATGGGTCAAAAGACCTATAAACCTCTTTTGTTTGTTTCATTATTCCTTCAGTAAAAACACTAGCAAGTACATATACTTTCAATTATGTTGATAATCTCATTGAATTTGCTGTTTGTCGAAATTTTATTTCTATTTAATAGTTTTCGCTGATGAAATTGAAAAATTATTATGGTTATTAAAGAAATTCTGCGCCATATATACCTTAAAGTGAAAAGAAACAAAATTTTTAAATCGAAGATGAATATCAAATCTATAAAAATTCAATTTATGCATGTGTATAGTACTCAAAACAATTAATCTAATTAACATAGGTATATTTGCAATTGTTTATTAGATTATTAAAACGCAACAACAGTCGTCAAATGATTTTAACTACATTCTGTACATTATTATTTAAAACAACGTAGGAACATTTTCTAAATACGAAATAGAGTGATATATTTATAAACTGGGTTATGGCCCGTGCCCGTTTTGGCCCGTAGCTCGCACCCATAAAAATTTCTTATTTGGATAGCATTAAACGCTGAGAAAATTGAAAAATTGTTATGTTTATTAAAGTAATTCTGCTCTATATATATCTTAAAATAAAAAGAAACAAAATTTTTAAAACGAAGATGAATATCAAATCTATAAAATTTAATATAAGCATGTGTACAGTACTCAAAACAATTAATCTAATTAGTATATATTTGTAATTGCTCATTTGATTATAAAAACCCAACAACATTACAATACAGAAATAAAATCTGAAAATACAAAAAAGAATAGTTAGTCGGATTTAAGTGTGTGTATGTGTGTACATTTTTATTTCTCGTTTTTGAAAGTTTATACGAATACTGTCATGAAAATTTCATTTTGTTCATTGACTATGACGAAAAGACATTTTCATTCTAACACATTATTCAGTTTTTTTCAAAGATTCAAGTGGTGACGGTTGAATTTATTCAACAATGTAAGCTATTTTTACATCTTAGTAAGTTAATTTTACTAACTTTGTTTCATGTGATTGCGAATTATTGTAAAATTTCGCAATGTTTCTACATGTTTAATATCTTTGCTAAAAAAAATTTGTATTAGATTTGTAAAGCATTACAAATTCAAAAGTCGATTTATCTTCTTTCATGATGGTAAAAAAAATGTTGACTGCTGTATTCACATCCNAAGCAGTTTGAAAATACGTTACATGGGCTACTGATTAAGTTTTAACTTAAAAAATGGTCTAAGTTATCATAATTAAACATTACATTGCTTATACGACATTGTAAAATACATTACATTCATTCAATTTAAACGATATGGAACATTTTCTGCGACCTGAGTTATTTATCCTACAATAGAATGCACATAAGTACCATATATATTTAAAAAATGAAATATCAGAAGATGACAATTAAATGGAACTCTCTGGTATTGAGGAAGACAGTTATTTCTACTGTATGGTTTAGTGTAATTTTACATGTACTATGTAGTTATTTTTGTTGTAAATATACATAGATATATACTATAGATTAAAAGTTCTCATCAATCAATAGGCATAATGCATTTCAGGGCTATAAGTGGGTTGGGTTGACCCACCCTAGGACATCATGGCTTAGTTCAAAATAATACAGAGGCATACAAGCTTATATAAATGGGTCGTGTCAATTTTTCAAAACAATATAAGATATGATTAGATCATTGAAGAACATTATGCATACACGCTTTCAGCAGAGTTATACATTTTTTGTGTTAATTTTTTTATAAAAATACTTTTTAGCACTATTTGTCTATTTTTAGTCTTCAATATATTTAATGATGTGTTTTTTCAAACGTGTTTGTGGAAACCATCTTTTAGTTGGGTAATGTGGATGACACTTTGACACATGTATGGGTTATGTCAATAGATCTTGGTCACTATTTGAATTTTTTGAAGGTTCAAAATACTTCTTACAAATAGCTTTGAGAACTAAATTGATTGAAAGTGACAAATAATCATGTTAAACTCAGAGCCCGTATGTTCGGACCGGCCTGTACTTAAGAAGTCCGTCCGTGCATATGTCCGTGCCCGGTACAGGCTCTACCTTAGTTTATAAATATAGAAATAAATAGTGTAATTTACGATTATCAGAANTATCGCAATGTGCCATTAGGAGAGCCGGATTTTAACCCAATTTGCATATGATATGTTTCCAAAGTCATAAAGCAATTGAGAATTTTTGAAATAAATTATGAATTTGATAGAATTTCTAAAGCATATCATTTGAGAAAATGCTAATATATTTTGGATTTAGAAACATTTCTCTGCTATTATGAGAGCATAAAATATATATTTTTATTATTTGATTTACCTTTAAGATTAAATGTATTTCTATAGGTTTTAATATATCTGACACTTTTCCTTTTGTTATAGCTTCATTACAACATGTTTTAATATATTTGACAATTTTCTTGTTTTGCATAGCTTTTTGACTTTGTATACACTCCTGTTTTACAAGACGTTTCTAAATGTATACATCTTTTTCACCTTGTATGTCACATGGCGTTTAACTAAATTTATGCAATTTTTTTACCTTGAATGACAATTCAATATATTTCTATATACTGATTCTACTTATTGGATGTGAATACAGCAGTCAACATTTTTTTTACCATCATGAAAGAAGATAAATCGACTTTTGAATTTGTAATGCTTTACAAATCTAATACAAATTTTTTTTAGCAAAGATATTAAACATGTAGAAACATTGCGAAATTTTACAATAATTCGCAATCACATGAAACAAAGTTAGTAAAATTAACTTACTAAGATGTAAAAATAGCTTACATTGTTGAATAAATTCAACCGTCACCACTTGAATCTTTGAAAAAAACTGAATAATGTGTTAGAATGAAAATGTCTTTTCGTCATAGTCAATGAACAAAATGAAATTTTCATGACAGTATTCGTATAAACTTTCAAAAACGAGAAATAAAAATGTACACACATACACACACTTAAATCCGACTAACTATTCTTTTTTGTATTTTCAGATTTTATTTCTGTATTGTAATGTTGTTGGGTTTTTATAATCAAATGAGCAATTACAAATATATACTAATTAGATTAATTGTTTTGAGTACTGTACACATGCTTATATTAAATTTTATAGATTTGATATTCATCTTCGTTTTAAAAATTTTGTTTCTTTTTATTTTAAGATATATATAGAGCAGAATTACTTTAATAAACATAACAATTTTTCAATTTTCTCAGCGTTTAATGCTATCCAAATAAGAAATTTTTATGGGTGCGAGCTACGGGCCAAAACGGGCACGGGCCATAACCCAGTTTATAAATATATCACTCTATTTCGTATTTAGAAAATGTTCCTACGTTGTTTTAAATAATAATGTACAGAATGTAGTTAAAATCATTTGACGACTGTTGTTGCGTTTTAATAATCTAATAAACAATTGCAAATATACCTATGTTAATTAGATTAATTGTTTTGAGTACTATACACATGCATAAATTGAATTTTTATAGATTTGATATTCATCTTCGATTTAAAAATTTTGTTTCTTTTCACTTTAAGGTATATATGGCGCAGAATTTCTTTAATAACCATAATAATTTTTCAATTTCATCAGCGAAAACTATTAAATAGAAACAAAATTTCTACCAATAACAAATTCAATGAGATTATCAGCATAATTGGAAGTATATGTACTTTCTAGTGTTTTTGCTGAATGAATAATGAAACAAACAAAAAAGATTTATAGGTATTTTGACCTCTTGTTTTGTTTCTAGTGTTAATAGGTTAAATTCCTGTTTTCTGATTGCATATTGCGAGATATATATTTTATACTTGAATTTAATGAGAAAACCGCCTAGAAGTATTTATTTCATTTTATCTTTTGTATAAGAGGCGGTGATAAATAAATGGTTTAGCAATGACGAACAATCTCAAAAGAGACGGAATTGTTCTGAAATAAGAACCTCAGAAATAGAAATACAAGAAAAGCAAGACAAAAAACAACATTATTCAGTTCTGAATATTGAGATAAAGAAGAACTATAAAAGACTAATAGGAGAATACCAGTTGTACTACAGTGATGAAAGTTTTAAAAGCCAATATTATATGATATTAAATAATTTAAGAATGAGTTGAAGAGATTACTTAGGTAACTACATGTCTCAAGTTGAATGAATATTAAGGTTGAGTTCTAGAGAAGAACATTGTTCAAAATATGACCTGTTCTTGCATATCTGCAAGGGTTTACCAGAGAATGTCCGTAGCCAATTTGAAATCAAATGTGATGCACCAGACTCATTGGAAACAATGATAAGAAAATGATTGGCTATAAAAATTACTTTGGAGAATAATTCTAGGTAAACCTAGCACCACAAGGAATAAACCTGAAAAGGTTTGATAATAAATCAACAATGAGAAGTTCAGACAAAGGCGAAATAGTAAAAATCAAATTAAAGGATGGAATGATAAAGAAGGTAAGAAAAAGAGATATACATTGTCATTTATGTGATATAAAAGGACATACCAAGAAGGACTGTAAACGACAAATCAATCTAATAGAAGATGAAGAGCCATACTACAAAGAAGAGGACTTAATCAATGAAGAAATTAATATTTTAGAAGAAGAAGAAATAGAGTTGATAAGTGATTTAAACTAAAATGAGCACTACCTCATAACAAACAAGCACCCATCTTAAATATGACCAATATGATTAATGCAGGCACAATCACAGTTGTGATAAACTCTATCATGGTGAAAGCTACAATTGATAAAGGTGAAGTGCTAGCAATCATCACAGATGAGTGCACAGAGAAAATAGGATTCAAAAGAAACATGCTAACAACCTTGAACAATTGATTAATACATAGACAGTAAAGAAAAAGTGGAAAATGTAAAGATTCGAATAGCCAACACAGCATTTGAACAAGGCTTCATAGTGATCAACACAGAAAAAAACTCATTACTGTATGAGATTATACTGGGTAATGATTTCCTTATTGAACATAAATGTGTAATAGATTACACAATGAAAACCATAAGATTACAAGAAGAAACAGTGT